>CATNWA010000748.1:0-37301 GCA_951230385.1 Staurois parvus | reverse complement strand
ATTCCCCAAAGTAGGACAGTACAGAGATCCCCCAAATGTCAGGACAGTACAGATATCCCCCAAATGTCAGCACAGTACAGATATCCCCCAAATGTCAGGACGGTACAGATATCCCCCAAATGTCAGGAACGGTACAGATATCCCCCAAATGTCAGGACGGTACAGATATCCCCCAAATGTCCCCAAACGGTACAGATGTCAGTCAGGACAGTACAGGATCCCCCAAATGTCAGAACAGTACAGATATCCCCCAAATGTCAGAACAGTACAGATATCCCCCAAATGTCAGGACAGTACAGATATCCCCCAAATGTCAGGACGGTACAGATATCCCCCAAATGTCAGGACGGTACAGATATCCCCCAAATGTCAGGACAGTACAGATATCCCCCAAATGTCAGAACGTACAGATATCCCCCAAATGTCAGGACAGTACAGATATCCCCCAAATGTAAGGACAGTACAGATATCCCCCAAATGACCCCTTTTTGCAGAGTAGACAGTCCGACGTACTTCATAAGAGGAATGGCGAGTTTTTTGAAGTTGTATTTTTTGTCATAATGTTTCGGAAAATGAAAAAATTAAAAAAATTATTTTCACTATTTTTTTTTTACATTCTGTCACCAGTGCAGTACAGCGTCATCATATAACTGGCATGGCGGTGAACAGGGACACTGACTGGTGACAGTATGAAAAAATATATATATATATTTTTTTTTTATTATTTTAAATTTTTTATTACACTTTTTTTTTTTTTTTTTTTTATTTTTTTTATATTTTACTATGACCAAAGTAGTACAATGTTACCATAGTAACATTGTACTACTTTGGGGAAGTGGTCAATATATATATATTTTTTTTTTTTACACAATTTGTTTATAGCAAAGAATTACTTTGCTATAAGCAAGCATTTACCTGAATGAAATCGATTCATTCAGGGTTTTTTTTTTTTTTGTGCTTAGCTGTGATTTGGCCATGGCTAATCACATAACATATGCATGTGACCTGCTGTGACCATTCACAGCTAGACACTAGTATACAATGGATGGCATGAATGAAGCCATCCATTGTATACAACTATCATGTGACCTGCTGTGATTGGTCACAGCAGGTCACATGGTACCGGCAACGGGGGCCGATACTCAGATCTGTCATCAGCCGTGTCCGAGGTACACGGCCGGTGACAGATTGCGCTGCTGCGCGGCTCTGCAACCGCGCGAACTGCGCATGTGCGGGAAGATGCCAAATGGCGTGCACACCCGGAAAGCCAGTGCATTTTTGCGGCCGCCAAACGGCTATAGGCCGGGCGTCTAATGGTTAAAGTCTATCTGTAGGAACACTCACATAGTGTTAGAAGACTCACATAGAAGACTGGACTGATCCTGAAGACCACCATCATTGGGGTATTGACTCCTCCCCCATTATCACTTTCTGTTTAAGAGTCCAAAGTTGGAGGATGTTATCACATTATTATCACCATGTAAAAGTCTGTGCTCCAATCACATCATCCGATATAAAGTGTCCAGCTGGGAGGAAATGGGGGGAACAAAAGAGAATCCATATTATGTGTATATATAGCAGTGGGGGGAGGGGGAGAGCAGAAGTCAGGACTATGTAATGTACAACATAGAGTATATAGTGCAGGGGTCAGGAGTATGTAATATACAACATAGAGTATATAGTGCAGGGGTCAGGAGTATGTAATGTACAACATAGAGTATATAGTGCAGGGGTCAGGAGGATGTAATGTACAACATAGAGTATATAGTGCAGGGGTCAGGAGGATGTAATGTACAACATAGAGTATATAGTGCAGGGGTCAGGAGTATGTAATGTACAACATAGAGTATATAGTGCAGGGGTCAGGAGTATGTAATGTACAACATAGAGTATATAGTGCAGGGGTCAGGAGTATGTAATGTACAACATAGAGTATATAGTGCAGGGGTCAGGAGTATGTAATGTACAACATAGAGTATATAGTGCAGGGGTCAGGAGTATGTAATGTACAACAACATAGAGTATATAGTGCAGGGGTCAGGAGTATGTAATGTACAACATAGAGTATATAGTGCAGTGCAGGGGTCAGGGGTCAGGAGTATGTAATGTACAACATAGAGTATATAGTGCAGGGTCAGGAGTATGTAATGTACAACATAGAGTATATAGTGCAGGGGTCAGGATAGTAATGTACAACATAGGTATATAGTCAGGGGTCAGGAGGATGTAATGTACAACATAGAGTACATAGTGCAGGGGTCAGGAGTATGGAATGTACAAAATACATTATACAGAGTAAGGGTCAGGACTCATAAAATTGATATTCAGCAATCAGTGGTGGCCTAGATGTTCACATGAGACAAGTTGCAGATGTCCTACACCACTGCCTCCCATCTCCTGAGACTGAATCCATTGTTTCTATGTGTTTTATCAGATGATGGGGGATCTAGGTGGATCCTCCGTACTGCTCTCTCCTTTACAATAAAGTCTCCTCTTACCCGGTGATGTGAGGGGCGGCTGATTGTCCATCATGACGTCCTTGTAGAGATCCTTGTGTCCTTCTAAATACTCCCACTCCTCCATGGAGAAATAGACAGTGACACCCTGACACCTTATAGGAACCTGACACACACAATGATACAGTCACCATCCAGACACATCCCTTGTCTGTTACTGGAGAATGTCCCAGAATTCCCGGCACCGCTCACCTCTCCTGTCAGCAGCTCCATCATCTTCTTGGTGACTTCTAGAATCTTCTGTGTCTTCTGTCTTGTAGGGATCAGGGATGGAGGAGGGGGGATGTGATGGGATTCTGGATTCTCGAGGATCTTGTGGTCATACGATGAGATCTCCTTCTGGTGTCATTGTCGGTAGATTTCTTCATGACTCCTGTACAGTTCTGTGTGATACAAAGATAAATCTCACTCTCCCATAATCCCTCACTTTTATGGTCAGCTCTAGATTTATTCTCCAGGGATTGGCCACAATGTGCCGACTCAGCAAAGGACAGACATCTCCATCCAATGATATGATGACAATGGGGTCAGATTTATAGCTCCTTCTAGAAGTCATATAATAGAGTCACTAATGGTTTACTAGTAAGGCTCACTGACCCACCAGGAAATGTCACCCATGGATTTAGTGGTCAGTGGGCGTGGCATGCTGGTAATCATGGGTCTCTCTGATTGGACTAAAGCTGAGATTGTTCTCTTCTATAACCAATGCCGCCATCTTGTGCTATAACCAAATCTCATAGAGTCCGGACACTTTATGTATTCATAGTACTTGTGTGGATGTCGTTATTGATTACAGAACATCAGAAGACTTCAAGTGACTCTGAATCCCTCCCAGTGTACAGCCCAGTCAGATTTAACCCCTTCATTACACTCACCTCTCCAGTCAGCAGGCTGAGGATCTCCAGGGTGAGCTTCAATATCGTCTCATTCCGGGGAAATTCCTTCCTTACAATCTTCACAAAACCCAAAGTCTGCTGATTGTCCATCATGACGTCCTTGTAGAGGTCCTTGTGTCCTTCTAAATACTCCCACTCCTCCATGGAGAAATAGACAGTGACACCCTGACACCTTATAGGAACCTGACACACACAATGATACAGTCACCATCCAGACACATCCCTTGTCTGTTACTGGAGAATGTCCCAGAATTCCCGGCACCGCTCACCTCTCCTGTCAGCAGCTCCATCATCTTCTTGGTGACTTCTAGAATCTTCTGCATGTTGTGTCTCTCAGGGTTTAGGGAGTCACATGGAGGCACTGTGATGGTCATATGATCACCTGACTTCAGAAGAGGAAATCTCTGTATTGAGGTACATCTTGGAGGTCCCGAGACCCTCTTGTCCTGCCAGATCAGAAATACCCTTTTCTCTGTTGGGTTTTAGATCTGCAGACAAGGAATGATAAATACGATCCTTCCTATGACTTGTTTGCTCTGAGGCAGTGCTGTGAGGTCAATGTCAACTCATCATGAGGTCCAGGAAGGGGAACTTGCTGACTTTTTGCCGGAATTGCTGGCTAATCAGGATAATTGCCTGATATCTTGCTGCAAGGCACCAATCCCAGGCAGCCTGCTGACTGACAGGAGTGATGTCACTGTAACTCTCTGCAGTAAGAGAAGACATTGGATTGGATAGCAGGTGGATGGTGCTGGTGGAGTAGAGAGTAATGGGGGAGGAGCCTGTTCTCTTCCCTCTAATGACAGCCCAGTGTGGGTAGAAGGAGGACAGGAGGGGAGGGGTTTGGTTACCAAGTATATTGTAGCATCCAGGACAGCAATGGGCAAACTACGGCCCGGCGGACCTTTTAATCCGGCCCGTGGAGCGTGATACTGTCAGGATGGCTGTCAGGATGTGTGTAGGCGGGGCAGCGTGACGAACGTGAGGGGAGCTAGGCTCCTCTCACAGTCCGCCCTGAAGACCGGAACGGCGCGGGAACACAGCGAGAGGAACGCGCGGAGCAAAGGTAAGTGAATTGACACAGAGGGGGACTTGGCTTACTACTTGGGGGGGAATAGTGCTATGGGGATGAATTAATATATGGGGGATGAATTACTATATGGGGGATGAATTACTATATGGGGGATGAATTACTATATGGGGGATGAATTAATATGGGGGATGAATTACTATATGGGGGATGAATTACTATGGGGGAATGAATTACTATATGGGGGATGAATTACTATAGGGGGGATGATGACATTATATGGGGGATGAATTACTATATGGGGGATGAATTACTATATGGGGGATGAATTACTATATGAGGGATGAATTACTATATGGGGGATGAATTACTATGGGGGATGAATTACTATATGGGGGATGAATTACTATAGGGGGGATGAATTACTATATGGGGGATGAATTACTATATGGGGGATGAATTACTATAGGGGGGATGAATTACTATATAGGGGGATGAATTACTATATGGGGGATGAATTACTATATAGGGGGATGAATTACTATATGGGGGATGAATTACTATATGGGGGATGAATTACTATGGGGGATGAATTACTATATGGGGGGGATTAATTACTATGCTTACTATGGGGGAATATTACTATACTTACTATGGATGACACATACACATCATTCATCTACTCTTGGTCCGGCCCCCGGGTCCAATATATGAACCCATTGCGGCCCTCAAGTCAAAAGGTTTGCCCACCCCTGATCCAGGACATTGTACAGAGTGGTGGTGGGTTCCTGGGGCTCTGAATTCCAGCACCGGGCACTGCCAGAGCCTGTGTCATGGGAAGGTGGAGTGAAGATGTAAAGCACTGACCCCTGACTACTTTTTTAGTTGATAATGCACCAACAGACCTCCTCTAAAAACAAGTGCCCACCAAGGGGTGAAGGATTGCCATCCTTCATTCCACTTGGTATCTGTTATTTGACCAGTGAGATGGTAAGAAGGTGACAATTGCCTTCCTTACCTCAGTGCCCCCCTCCCTACCTCAGTGTCCCGCTGAGCCTGACAAACTTTTCTTTCCTCAGAACCCTGCTCCCTGCCAACCCTATCAAAGACCCAGATTCCTTCAGCTACTCTACCCCCCTAAAAGCCCTTGAACTCCACTACCCTCTCAGGGACCCCAAAGTCTCTCGTCCTCAGTAACCCCTGAGAGACCCAGCTCTGCTACTTCCCTTAGACCCCTCAGTATTTCCCTCCTTCTGACACCAATGATGGAACATATTCCAAAGCTCACCTTACCACCTGCCCCCTTGACCCTGTCCCCACACAACTCCTATGATCACCCTCCTCCTCCATCCTACGCTCCCTCACTCACATCTTTATCTCTCCCTCTCTACTGGCAAATTCCCCTCCCCTCTGAAGCACGCACACATCACTCCCATACTTAAAAAAACCCTCCCTGGATCCCACCGACCTGAACAACCTTAGACCCATCTCCCTGCTGCTGCCATTTACATCCAAACTCCTCGAGCACTTAGTCTATAATCGCCTGAGTTCCCACCTCACCGACAACAACCTCCTCGATCCCCTACAGTCTGGCTTCCGTCCCCTACACTCCACCGAAACCGCCCTACTCAAACTCACCAATGACCTGCTAAATGCCAAAGCTAATGGCCACTACTCAGTGCTACTACTCCTCGACCTCTCCGCGGCTTTTGACACGGTAGACCACCCCCTCCTCTTCAAAAAACTATACTCCCTTGGTCTCAGGGACTCCGCTCTCTTCTGGCTCTCTTCCTATCTATCACAGCGCTCCTTCAGTGTTACCTATAATGCTACCACCTCCCCCTCACTCCCCCTCTCTGTTGGGGTCTCTCAAGGCTCTGTCCTCGGGCCCTTTCTCTTCTCCATCTACACCTCCTTCCTTGGCCAACTGATACACTCTCCCATGGCTTCAACTACCATCTCTATGCCGATGACATGCAAATCTATCTCTCTACCCCCGCCTCACCCCTTCAGTCTCCGCCCAAATCACTAGCCTTCTGAATGACATATCATATTAGATGTCACTCCACTTCCTCAAACTAAACCTTGCTAAAATTGAGCTCCTAGTTTTCCCTTCAGCCCGTGCCCCTTCTGACCTCTCCATCATGACCAACAAAGCCACCATCAGCCCCACCCACAAGCCAGAGTACTAGGTGTCATTCTAGACTCCAATCTGTCCTTCCAGCCCCAGGTCCAATCGCTGACAAATTCATGTAGACTTCACCTCCGCAACATCTCCAAAATATATCCGTTCCTAACCTCGGAAACCACTAAGCAACTCAATCACTCCCTATACTAGTGCCGCTTTGTATAGTGTCCCCAATACTCAGTGTTAGCCGGATCGGCCCGGTCACTGCCAGCACTAGTGTTCAGCCCCTCCACTGTTCTTCACAGAAGATTTGTACCAATTGTGGGCCAAGGCAATTTATACACCACAATACATGGCCGCCACCCCAAATTCAGCTCTTGTCACACAATTCACATGGAACTCTATCACCGTTTATGAAATTAAAACTTTTTAGGCCGAACCCTCAACATGGACATTACAGAAAAGAATGAATTGCAGTCATATTGGTCCGCAGACCCGATTCATCGTATGTCCGTGTTCTCTGCTGGTACATATATGTCCAACATGGACCAGCAATGTACTGGAACGTCGCTGGACTTGGAGTGGTTATACCGGGAGGATGCTTGCAGCTACAGGCATCATTCTAGTGCTGGTTTATTAGCTGGTGGTCGGCTTTCATGTAAAAGTAATCCTAGTGGCCAATTAGCTGCAGAATTGTTTTTACGAGCAGCGAGATGGGACATCATTTTACATGATTTCCTATAGCAGCAAAATCTGATGATGAATGAAGTGAAAGTGGAAGCAGTGTGTGCAAAGTGGAAGCAGTGGATGTGCAGAGACCATAGGATTTGGAGCCCCCCGAGCTCTTATCTCTGAATGTCTCCACATATTTGTAGTGTATTTGTGATGATTTCTGTGCACACACAATAGGACAGCGCTGTGACACATAATGCTCTTCTAGATGACAGGGAATCCTTCCCTTTGTTACAGCAGCAGTCCGCTAGAAGGTTTTTGTAGGTTTGGAGTTGTTACACATAGCGCGGGTTTTATCCATTTATAGTGATGACATCATTGCCCAAATCTGGGGGTCACCAGCCATTTCCACCCTTTACTCCCAGCTGGGGGGCTTTGTATCCATATAGCAGATGTTCTACAGGACTAAATCTGCAATCAATGTTACTGCAAAATCAAAGGGGCCAAAACCCCTCCCCCGAGGAGTCATATATTTCTGTCCCCCTTGGTGGGAGTGGAGGTGACCCCTCTATAAGGATCTACAGTCCATACACACCCAGCACAAGGCCGGGGTCACACTACCAGACGCTTCTCGGGGCTGCAGTTCCTCTGAGCTCCACAAGGTGGGGATCTCACTTCTACCCAGACAGGAAGTCTCTATGGAAGACAGACAGAAGTGATGTCAGGTACAGACAGACAGGAAATGATGTCAGGTACAGACAGGAAGTCTGTATGGAAGACAGGAAGTGATGTCAGGAACAGGCAGGAGGTTCCATGTGGTACAAGGCGACATTCCTGGATCTGGCAGCAGAGGAGGTAATACGTAGATTAACCCCTTCAGGGGGAGGAGTTGATGATAATATATCTTTGCTCCCAAAGCTGGCCTACATGGTTCAGTTTTATCGTTCAGCCAGCGGGATGACCATAAAAACTGAAGTGATTCCCCCATCCACACATTGGGGGGGGATCCTCCCCCTGCACTCTTGTATTCTGACAATGGGGGGACTCCTCCGCTCTCAGAATACACAGATCAGCACTGAAGCTATTGGCTGCAGCCGCTGGGGGAGGAGTGGCTTTTATCCGGCAGTGGCCACACATGGATGGAAATGTGAGCGATCCCTGCTGAACCAGCTGAATTTCCATGGATCTATGGTCACCTTCAGTGACTTCCTCCCCTCCCCCTCATCTCCTTCATGATGGAAGTCATGCTGAGATCATCTCCCATTGGCTGAGCAATATTCTCATTTGTCTCTCAGCTCCTTCTTGCTATTCCTCGTCCTGCCTGTTGTTTCCTTGGATTGATTTTCTGTGTAGTGACCCCGGCTTGGTCTCTTGGATGCGCTCGTCTGTTGCTTGCCCTGACCTTTCTCCTGATTCCTGGATCTCCTCCTCATCTCTCCTCCATATCCTCTTACACAGCTTTTCTCCACACCTGCAGTGACCCTGGGGGGAGGAAACTTGGCACCAGCACGCCGCCAAATCCATCCCCCCATTAGGGGCTCTGGAGACAATTGTCTGCTATTTACACTCCGTTCCTCCGCACGTCACCTGATCACATGACAGCTTACTTCCACAGATTCCGGACAGATTTCTAGATGGTAAAGGTCAAAGGTCACTCTTCAGTTTAGGAGAGGTAGGACACACCCAGGAACAAGGATTTGGTTTGCATGGGAGCCTCATATAGAGGACCCCTCAAATCTCCCCATCCAAATGTCCCCTATGACCATCCAGAGTCTATATGTCCTATGACATCACACACTGACCTCACAGCTCCTCCCCCCAATGTCCCTCATCCAGAGTCTATATGTCCTATGACATCACACTGACCTCACAGCTCCTCCTCCCCCAATGTCCCTCCATCCAGAGTCAGAGAATCCTATGACATCACACTGACCTCACAGCTCCTCCTCCCCCCAATGTCCCTCCATCCAGAGTCAGAGAATCCTATGACATCACACTGACCTCACACAGCTCCTCCTCCCAATGTCCCTCGATCAGGAGTCAGAGAATCCTATGACATCACACTGACCTCACAGCTCCTCCTCCCAATGTCCCTCCATCCAGAGTCAGAGAATCTATGACATCACACTGACCTCACAGCTCCTCCTCCCAATGTCCCTCCATCCAGAGTCAGAGAATCCTATGACATCACACTGACCTCACAGCTCCTCCTCCCAATGTCCCTCCATCCATAGTCAGAGAATCCTATGACATCACACTGACCTCACAGCTCCTCCTCCCAATGTCCCTCCATCCAGAGTCAGAGAATCCTATGACATCACACTGACCTCACAGCTCCTCCCCCCAATGTCCCTCCATCCATAGTCAGAGAATCCTATGACATCACACTGACCTCACAGCTCCTCCTCCCAATGTCCCTCCATCCAGAGTCAGAGAATACTATGACATCACACTGACCTCACAGCTCCTCCCCCAATGTCCCTTCATCTGATTTTTTGAAAGCTCTTAGGATGTGGGGCCCCTTGGTATCCCTCACATGTAAAGTGGGACTGTTGGTCCTGCGTTGTATGTAATGACATCAGAATGCTGCAACAAGCCTATACCCTGCGTAGTGTGGGGGGTCCTGTGGGGGGGAATTATACCTCAGCCTGAAGTGGGGCTTTAATAAAATGGAGACCTGAATGGAGAGGTGAGGAGGATTCTGGGAATATCATTTGATGTGACTCTTTGTGTTCAGATGTAGAGTTTTCCTCCTGTGAAGTCTGGAGATCATATGACATCACATTGCCTCCACCTCCCTCCCTGATAGAAGAGAGAAAGAAAGAAGAAGATTCTAGAAGTCACCAGAGAGATCACTGAGCTGCTGACAGGAGAGGTGAGCGGTGCCGGGAATTCTGGGACATTCTCCAGTAACAGACAAGGGATGTGTCTGGATGGTGACTGTATCATTGTGTGTGTCAGGTTCCTATAAGGTGTCAGGGTGTCACTGTCTATTTCTCCATGGAGGAGTGGGAGTATTTAGAAGGACACAAGGATCTCTACAAGGACGTCATGATGGACAATCAGCCGCCCCTCACATCACCGGGTAAGAGGAGACTTTATTGTAAAGGAGAGAGCAGTACGGAGGATCCACCTAGATCCCCCATCATCTGATAAACACATAGAAACAAATGGATTCAGTCAGTGTGTGTGTTTCCTACAGATGGATCCAGTCATGGGAACCCACCAGAGAGATGTCCCCGTCCTCTGTATTCCCGGATTCCACACAGGAAGGTCACACCATCCCTCACCATCATCAGGTAGATGATGACAATTATTGGTAGTTGTGATTTATACACAGCATGTTTGTTACAATGAATGTTTTATTATATCTTTCAGAGTGGAATCCTCGGGGATGATAATATTGATGTTAAAGAAGAGTATAAAGAGGAGGATGAGGAGTATGGAGTGATGGAGGAGTTTTCAGAAGGACACAAGGATATGATGGAGCCACCTAATACCAGGAACCCCCCAGAGAGATGTCCCCGTCCTCTGTATTCCCGGGATTCCACACAGGAAGGTCACACCATCCCTCACTATTACAAGGTTGGTGGGATGGAGAATCTAGAACATGAACTTGTAGGGGTGATTTTTTTGACCTTATATTTTTATGTGATGATTTTCTCTCTCTTTCATTTTCCTTGATTTAGAGTGGAGATCCAATCGATATAGAATTTGAGGTGAAAGCAGAAGAAGAAGAGGCGTATGTGAGGGATGATCAGCAGTCTATGGAGGAGGATGGAATAACGGGGACATTTATAGAGGAGGACACTCCTACAGAGATCAGCACAGGTGGGTCATGAACACTAAATCCATTCCTCCACCCATACTGCTCACTGATTGGTCCAGAGTAGGGCGGGGACTGGGTGATATCAGCCTGTAATCCCCTGGTCACTTTCCTGAGCTGTGTTCCCCGTCCTGTATTCCTGGATTTCTCTCGGATAATCTTCCTTCTCTGTGCTGCAGACACAATTTATGTCTCTAGACTGGATTTATGGAGGTTCTGGGGTTCAGCTGGCAGCAAAATGTTCATTTTCACCATAGACGTTACTAGACCTGGGCACCTGGGGTGTGTGCTTTGGGTCTTCTGCCCCATTCCCGGGTCTAGTAAGATCTCTGACAGAACATTTCTCCCAGGGCCTTGCTCTGTGGTCTGCTGGCTGTGCCGGGTGGAGGGATATGTCTGTAGTGTCTCAGACCCAAGTCACTGAGTGCAGTCTCAGGAGATGGGAGGGAGCGGTGTGGGATCTCTGCAACTTGTCTACAGGAAACATTTAATCTTCCACTGATTACTGAATACCAATATTATGAGTCCTGACCCTTTACACTGTATAATTTATATTGTACATTACATACTCCTGACCCCTGCACTATGCACTATACTCTATGTTGTACATTACATTCTCCTGATCCCTGCACTATATACTTTATGTTGTACATTACATTCTCCTTACCCCTGCACTATATACTCTTGTGCATTACATACTCCTGACCCCTGCACTATATACTCCATGTTGTACATTACATACTCCTGACCCCTGCACTATATACTCTATGTTGTACATTACATACTCCTGACCCCTGCACAATATAATCTATGTTGTACATTACATCCTCCTGACCCCTGCACTATATACTCTTGTACATTACATGACTCCTGACCCCCCTGCACTATATACTCTATGTTGTACATTACATTACTCCTGACCCCTGCACTATATACTCTATGTTGTACATTACATACTCCTGACCCCTGCACTATATACTCTGTGTTGTACATTACATTCTCCCCTGACCCTATATACTGTGTGTTGTACATTACATTCTCCTGACCCCTGCACTATATACTCTGTGTTGTACATTACATACTCCTGACCCCTGCACTATATACTCTGTGTTGTACATTACATACTCCTGACCCCTGCACTATATACTCTGTGTTGTACATTACATTCTCCTGACCCCTAGCACTATATACTCTGTTGTACATTACATTCTCCTGACCCTGCACTATATACTCTATTTTGTACATTACTTCTGAGAACATCTTAGTGACCTCTTCGGTAGTAGAAGGTCAGAAGAGGAAAGTGTTGAGGGAGGTTTAGTATAAGGTATGCTAAGTGGGATGGATGTCTGTGCAGTGGTGATGTCCCTACAATTGCATCAATCTTGTTTTTGAAATGATTTGCAATCTCATGAGCAGTGTGAGTGAGGTGCTGGGTGGGGGTCGATGTGCTGGTACTGGGTGGAGGCGGAGAAAGTAGAGAGTTAAAAGTAGAGAAGAGACGATGAGGGACTGGATGACAAGGTATTGATGAGAGTGACAAAGTAGGCTTGTTTGGCAGCATGGAGGGAGGAATTGTATGTGAAGAAAGCAGATTTATATCGGGTGAATGCTTGCTGGGATTTGGTTTTACGCCACAATCACTCCAGCACACGACTATGTTGCTTAAGATGTCTGGTGTGGTCAGTCTGCCACGGATGTAATGGTCAGGGCCTGATGCTTCGTGTTGTTAGAGGAGCAAGTGAGTCCAGTGTGGATGATAGTGAACTGTTGTAGACAGCAGTGGCCCAGGTCAGGGCAGGACAGGGGAGAGATTCTGTCATAGAGTTGGTCAGTTGCAGAGTGGAAAGGAGCCGGGTTCAAGTTGTGAAGGTTTCTGCGGGTAATTGTTTGCTGCTTGGAGGGATAGGTGTTTGAAGACGAGGAGACTGTGAAGGTGATGAGATTGTGATCAGAGAGAGGAAAAGGGGGTGTGTTTGTGAGGTTGTAGGGAGTGCAAAGATGGGAGAAAACAAGGTCTAATGTATTCCCATCAGAGTGAGTGGAGGACGGTATACATTGTGCTAATGCAAAAGATGAGGTTACAGTGGGGCAAAAAAGTATGTAGTCCCCACCAATTGTACAAGTTCTCCCACTTACAAAGATGAGAGAGGCCTGTAATTGGCATCATAGGTAGACCTCAACTATGAGAGACAAAATGAGAAAACAAATCCAGACAATCACATTGGCTGATTTGGAAAGAATTTATTTGCAAATTATGGTGGAAAATAAGTATTTGGTCACCTACAAACATCAAGATTTTTGGCTCTCACAGACCTGTACCTTCTTCTTTAAGAGGCTCCTCTGTCCTGCACTCATTACCTGTATCAAGGCACCTGTTTGAACTTGTTATCAGTATAAAAGACACCTGTCCACAACCTCAAACAGTCACACTCCAAACTCCACTATGGTGAAGACCAAAGAGCTGTCGAAGGACACCAGAAACAAAATTGTAGACCTGCACCAGGCTGGGAAGACTGAATCTGCAATAGGCAAGCAGCTTGGTGTGAACAAATCAACTGTGGGAGCAATAATTAGAAAATGGAAGACATACAAGACCACTGATAATCTCCCTCGATCTGGGGCTCCACGCAAGATCTCACCCCCCCGTGGGGTCAAAATGATCACAAGAACGATGAGCAAAAATCCCAGGACCACACGGGGGGGGGGGGGGGGGATCTAGTGATCCAGAGAGCTGGGGGACCAACGTAACAAAGGCTACCATCAGTAACACACTACACCGCCAGGGACTCAGATCCTGCAGTGCCAGACGTGTCCCCCTGCTTAAGCCAGTACATGTCTGGGCCCGTCTGAAGTTTGCTAGAGAGCATTTTGATGATCCAGGAGAGGATTGGGGGAATGTCATATGGTCAGATGAAACCAAAATAGAACTGTTTGGTAGAAACACAACTCGTCCTGTTTGGAGGAAAGAGAGAATGCTGAGTTGCATCCAAAGAACACCATACCTACTGTGAAGCATGGGGGTGTTAACATCATGCTTTGTGGCTGATTCTCCAGCAAAGGGACCAGGACGACTGATCCATGTACAGGACAGAATGAATGGGGCCATGTTTCATGAGATTTTGAGTGCAAACCTCCTTCCATCAGCAAGGGCATTGAAGATGAAACGTGCTGGGTCTTCCAACATGACAATGATCCCAAACATACGAAGATGTGGCTTCGTAAGAAGCATTTCAAGGTCCTGGAGTGGCCTAGCCCGTCTCCATATCTCAACCCCATAGAAAACCTTTGGAGGGAGTTGAAAGTCTGTGTTGCCCAGCGACAGCCCCAAAACATCACTGCTCTAAGGGAGATCTGCATGGAGGATGGGCCAACATACCAGCAACAACAGTGTGTGCCAACCTTGTGAAGACTTCCAGGAAACGTCTGACCTCTGTCATTGCCAACAAAGGATATAGAACAAAGTATTGAGATGAACTTTTCATATTGACCAAATACTTATTTTCCACCATAATTTGCAAATAAATTCTTTCCAAATCAGCCAATGTGATTGTCTGGATTTTTTTTCTCATTTTGTCTCTCATAGTTGAGGTCTCCCTATGATGCCAATTACAGGCCTCTCATCTTTGTAAGTGGGAGAACTTGTACAATTGGTGGTGACTAAATACTTTTTTGCCCCACTGTTTGTTGAAGAGTTGGGATGTAGCCGGGTTGTTGACATTAATAGGGATGGTAAAATCTCAGAGAATGATAGCGGGTAGTTCAGAGGAGAGAAAGTAGGGTAGCCAGGCGGAGAAATCATCAAGAAAGCGGGACACGGGTCCAGAGGCTGATAGATCACTGCAATCCTCAGAGAAATGGGAGAAAACAGCCGGATGCAGTGAGTCTGGGAGAAGAAGAGAATGATAGAGAGAGGGAGGGTTAGGGGGGACTTGAAAGATGCTCAGTGAGGATAGAAGCAAACCAACCCCACCACCTTTCTGACCACTGGGTCTGGGTGAGTGGGTCCAGAGGAGGCCTCCATAGGGAAGTGCTGCGGTGGAAGCAGAATCTGCTGCTTGGAGCCAGGTCTGTAATTGCTAGTAGGTTAAGGAGCGGGAGACGGGAGACAAAAAGGTATGAAGAAGGAGGAAGAGGGGGTAAGCGTATTACAGACAGAGCGGGCATTCCAGGGCACACATGAAAAGGGAGGGCTGGTTTTTGGGAGCACAGGGACTGATATTAAATTGAGGGGATTGCGGCTATTCCCAGAAGAAAGAGGATTTCTGGTGTGGGGGTGAGATACTGGAGGACCAGGGTTTGGGGAGATATCCCCAAAGGTTAGGAGAAGGAGGGTGCCTGGTGTGGGGGTGAGATACTGGAGGACCAGGGTTTGGGGAGATATCCCCAAAGGTTAGGAGAAGGAGGGTGCCTGGTGTGGGGGTGAGATATACTGGAGGACCAGGGTTTGGGGAGATATCCCCAAAGGTTAGGAGAAGGAGGATGCCTGGTGTTGGGGTGAGATAGTGGAGGACCAGGGTTTGGGGCGATATCTCCAGAGCTTAGGAGAAGGAGGGTGCCTGGTGTGGGGGTGAGATAGTGGAGGACCAGGGTTTGGGGAGATATCCCCAGAGGTTAGGAGAAGGAGGAGGATGCTGGTGTGGGGGTGAGATAGTGGAGGACCAGGGTTTGGGCCATATCAACAGAGGTTAGGAGAAGAAGGAGGATGCCTGGTGTGGGGGTGAGATAGTGGAGGACCAGTGTTTGGGGAGATATCTCCAGAGGTTAGGAGGAGGATGCCTGGTGTGGGGGTGAGATACTGGAGGACCAGGGTTTGAGAGATATCTCCAGAGGTTAGGAGAAGAAGGGTTTTGAAAGTAAGATGGGAGCGGGATGTACACGAGCGCACATGCCTTCCAGTCCTGGTGTTTGGGTCAGCAGGAGAGTGAAGTATCAGCAGGAGGTGATGAGAGCAGTAGTAGGGAGATGGTAGCAGTGAGGGGGAGATGTACAAGTTTTGGGGTGGAGCAGAGGGGTAAAGAAGTTAGATTTTGGGAACGCAGGAAAGTAATATGAAAAGGAGTAGAGGGGACATAATAAAAGGTACACGGAGTGGGACTTGCTGGGAAGGGGTTAATTTGGCCCCTGGGATGATCTGGAGGACCCCTCGGAATTCTGGGACCATACAATGACAGATCGCAGAAGCAGGTTGGTTCTAAGTATGCTCATTTTTATTGGTAGCAAAAGAAGGATTTAAATACAAACAATTATGGAGGGAGGATGTCTCTCCATCCAATCAGATTATTACAACCAATATCGATTCAACCAATCAGAACATCATTAGCTAAACGTATTTCATAACATGATCTCATCCCAATAAGTATTATTATATACAAAATACTGTGTTGTGCAGAAATCAAAGTCCAATATCTGTAGCTGGCGTGATATGACACATTTCGGGCAGGTTGACATGACATATTAGAATTTGTATAAACAGTAGCCGAGTAAATACTCCGTATTGATTTCATCAACGTTCTCTATCTGTGAGATGTTAGTATTTTTCAGAATTATTGAAATAGATTTTAGACATGTATTAGAGATTAAACCTTTCCCCCACAGGACTCAGACTTGTAGGAGATGTTTCCCGGGGTGTTTGCTCGCAGTCTGTCCAGCATGCAGGAGAGTTTCTTGTTGTATCTTCCTGCTGCTTGAGTTCTCCTTCTTTAGTTCAACTGCTGTGTTCAACTGTGTCTCCGCACTCCATCAAAACAGCACTCATGCAAAAGCAGCACCCCCCATCTGTGACTATGCGCCCCATCTGTGACCACCCCCATGAGCTGATCCAAATTTATAGGGAGATGGCCAAATGAACACTCATCTCCGCCCCAATTAGGAACTGATAAGGATCACATGACTAGGGGGGATGTTTCTCAAACACAGACCAGACACAGGCCACAGCCATTAAAAAGTGTGAACAAGAGGTGAGAACTAATCAACACAACAGACAAATATATATATATACACTATTTGTTCTGAAATTAAAAGGAGTCAATGTGCTGTTGTAGTTTAGAGTGGAGAGCAAATAGCAGCATTTACCTGTGAAAAGCAGGGAAGGTATGATTAGACTGCGTGTTCAACTGCGTCTTAGCACTCCTTCAAAAACAACACTCACGCAAAAGCAGCACCACATCTGTGACTATGCCCCCCCAATCTGTGAAATGCTCCTGACCCCTGCACTATATACTCTATGTTGTACATTACATACTCCTGACCCTGCACTATATATACTCTATGTTGTACATTACATACTCCTGACCCCTGCACTGTATACTCTATGTTGTACATTACATACTCCTGACCCCTGCACTATATACTCTATGTTGTACATTACATACCCTGACCCCTGCACTATATACTCTATGTTGTACATTACATACTCCTGACCCCTGCACTATATACTCTATGTTGTACATTACATACTCCTGACGCACTATATACTCTATGTTGTACATTACATACTCCTGACCCCTGCACTATATACTCTATGTTGTGTACATTACATACTCCTGACCCCTGCACTATATACTCTATGTTGTACATTACATCTCCTAACTCCTGCAGAACTTTTGTTGTACATTACATCCTCCTGACCCCTGCACTATATACTCTATGTTGTACATTACATACTCCTGACCCCTGCACTATATACTCTATGTTGTACATTACATCCTCCTGACCCCTGCACTATATACTCTATGTTGTACATTACATGGGGGACTCCTGACCCTGCACTATATACTCTATGTTGCACATTACATATACTCACAGGCACTATATACTCTATGTTGCACATCCCTGACCCCTGCACTATATACTCTATGTTGTACGTTACATAATTCTGACCCTTGTACTATATACCGTATTTTTGGACGCTCCATAAAGACGCACCCTAGGTTTTAGAGGCAGAAAACAGGAAAAAAAAATTCTGAACTAATGGACTGCAGACATAGTAGAGGAGATGACCAGAGACTGTTACAGTACAGGAGATGACCAGAGACTGTGGGACAGTACAGGGATGACCAGAGACTGCGGACACAGTACAGGGATGACCAGAGACTGCGGACAGCACAGGGGTGACTGACCAGAGACTGCGGACAGTACAGGAGATGACCAGAGACTGCAGACAGCACAGGGATGACCAGAGACTGCAGACAGCACAGGGATGACCAGAGACTGCGGACAGCACAGGGATGACCAGAGACTGCGGACAGTACAGGGATGACCAGAGACTGCGGACAGTACAGGAGATGACCAGAGACTGCGGACATACAGTACAGGAGATGACCAGAGACTGCAGACACAGTACAGGAGATGACCAGAGACTGCGGACTGTACAGGAGATGACCAGAGACTGCGGACATAGTACAGGGATGACCAGAGACTGCGGACAGTACAGGGATGACCAGAGACTGCGGACAGTACAGGGATGACCAGAGACTGCGGACAGTACAGGGATGACCAGAGACTGCGGACACAGAACAGGGATGACCAGAGACTGCAGACAGTACAGGGATGACCAGCAGACTACAGCGGGACAGTACAGGGATGACCAGAGACTGCGGACACAGTACAGGGATGACCAGACTGAGACTGCGGACAGTACAGGGACAGGACCAGAGACTGCGGACAGTACAGGGATGACCAGAGACTGCAGACAGTACAGGAGATGACCAGAGACTGCGGACAGTACAGGGATGACCAGAGACTGCGGACAGTACAGGAGATGACCAGAAACTGCGGACAGTACAGGGATGACCAGAGACTGCGGACATAGTACAGGGATGACCAGAGACTGCGGACAGTACAGGGATGACCAGAGACTGCGGACAGTACAGGAGATGACTGCTGACCTTTGGGGAGGGAGGGGGAGCGGGTACCTGAATTTGACAGGTACCCGCTCTTACTTCCGCAGAGTTTTTTTTTTATCTTACCTGTTCCTCTATCCAGCGCGCGCTGTCTTCCCGGCTTCTGTAGTGTGGGCGCTCGTCGGACAGCCGGATGCCCAGTGCGCTTGCGCGAGAAGCGCTGCGCTTTGTGATTGGTCCGGAGGCTTCTGGGATCTGTCATGTGTCCCAGGTACCGCCTTACCATTCACAAAGAGCACTGCTTCCGCATGCGCACTTGGGACCCGGCTGTCACGCACACTACAGAAGCCGGGAAGACAGCGCGCCGCTGGATAGAGGGACAGGTACGGTCCCACTGCAGAGCTGAGCGGCCGGCCCGGTATTCTGACACGGCGGCGGTGGAAATACCGGACCGGCCGCTCTATATTTCGCTCCATAAGACGCACTGACATTTTCCCCCCTTTTTTGGGGAAAAAAAAGTGCGTCTTATGGAGCGAAAAATACGGTACTGTATGCTGTACATTACATACTGACCTCTGACCGCTTCACTATATACTCTATGTTGTACATTACATACTCCTGACCCCTGCACTATATACTCTATGTTGTACATTACATACTCCTGACCCCTGCACTATATACACTTATATACTCTCTATGTTGTACATTACATACTCCTGACCCCTGCACTATACTACTCTATGTTGTACATTACATACTCCTGACCCTGCACTACCATATATTCTATGTTGTACATTACATACTCCTGACCCCTGCAATATATACTATGCTGTTGTACATTACATACTCCTGACCCCTGCACTATATACTCTATGTTGTACATTACATACTCCTGACCCCTGCACTATATACTCTATGTTGTACATTACATACTCCTGACCCCCTGCACTATATACTCTATGTTGTACATTACATACTCCTGACCCCTGCACTATATACTCTATGTTGTACATTACATACTCCTGACCCCTGCACTATATACTCTATGTTGTACATTACATACTCCTGACCCCTGCACTATATACTCTATGTTGTACATTACATACTCCTGACCCCTGCACTATATACTCTCTGTTGTTGTACATTACATACTCCTGACCCCTGCACTATATACTCTGTGTTGTACATTACATACTCCTGACCCCTGCACTATATACTCTGTGTTGTACATTACATACTCCTGACCCCTGCACTATATACTCTATGTTGTTGTACATTACATACTCCTGACCCCTGCACTATATACTCTGTGTTGTACCTTCCATAGTCCTGACTTCTGCTCCCCCCCCTCCCCCCACTGCTATATATACACATAATATGGATTCTCTTTTGTTACACCCATTTCCTCCCAGCTGGACATTTTATATCGGATGATGTGATTGGAGCACAGACTTTTACATGGTGATAATAATGTGATAACATCCTCCAACTTTGGACCCTTAAACAGAAAGTGATAATGAGGGAGGAGTCAATACCCCAATGATGGTGGTCTTCAGGATCAGTCCAGTCTTCATCTTGGTTGTTCTCCCCCCATCCTCACTCTCTGACCTCTGGTGGGGCTCAGCCCCGCTGTTCTTCATGACTAAATCATGGACTAAATAAGGAAGTGCAGTACTTCTTGTGTTGGGAAGATGGCGATGAGTGATAGAGGGGGTGGGGACCCTCGTCCTATAATCCCCTCATCACTGTCCCTCCTATAAAAGACAGTTCTGGTTGTTTCTCACTCTCTGACTAAGGTCCATGAATAAAGAAATGACCTGGTAGGAGATCAGAGGAGCCATTTCCTAGTTCCCTTGAGGGTGGAATTGTAAGCTCCTCAGAGACCAAGCTGCCTGATGTGGGCGGAGTCCTGGTTTGGGGAACCAATCAGCTCCTGTCTAGTAATCCTCTTTGTCTTTGTATTTTAGTCCATGGCCGGGAGATGAGGAAAACCTCCGAGGATTGTCTCACTTTGTCTCCAGACTGGAAAGTAGAAGATGAGGACATCACACAGTATAGTCCAGGAGAAAACCCGGCTCCCTCCAATGTCCATCCGGCACCACCCAGTGTAGATGGACCATCGGATTCCTCGTATCCTGAGGAACCTCAGACTGTGCGGGACCGGGCCGGCCTTCCAACAGGGAAGAGGTTCTCCTGTACTGAGTGCGGGAAGGGTTTTCTGTTATAAATCCGATCTTAATGTGCATAAAAGATCTCACACGGGGGAGAAGCCGTATGTCCTGAGTGTGGGAAATGTTTTTCACAGAAGTCCAGTTTTTACATACATCAGAGATCTCACACAGGGGAGAAGCCATATTCCTGTCCTGAGTGTGGGAAATGTTTTTCAGAGAAGCTCAGTCTTTACACACATCAGAGATCTCACACGGGGAGAAAAGCCGTATTCCAATCTTGTCTGAGTGTGGGAAATGTTTTTTTCAGTAAAGTCCCATCTTTACACACATCAGAGATCTCACACGGGGGAAAAGCCATATTCCTGTCCTGAGTGTGGGAAATGTTTTTCAGATAAGTCCAATCTTTACAAACATCAAAGATCTCACACGGGGAGAAGCCATATTATTGTTCTGAGTGTGGGAAATGTTTTTCAGTAAAGTCCCATCTTTACACACATCAAAGATCTCACACACGGGGAGAAGCCGTATTCTTGTCCTGAGTGTGGGAAATGTTTTTCACAGAAGTCCAGTCTTTACAAACATCAAAGATCTCACAAGGGGGTGAAGCCACTTTAATGTCCTGAGTGACGAAAATGTTTCTCACTGAAGTCCTGTCTTCCTGTACATCAGGGATTATAACGGGGTAGACAGATCAGATAGAGGTCAGTACTTATTGGGGGATGGAATGGGGAAAGATGGGGGGAGGGGCTATGGCAGATGGTAAGAAGGTTCCCATGTTACAAACAGTGGAATTGGTACCATTTGTATGAAAAATAAAAAATACACAAAATTCGTGTGAACAAGGTGTCAGTGAATGAACAAGGTGTCAGTGAATGAAAGTGTTTGTTCACCAATGCCAGAAGTGTGCCCAGCACAATAGGTGAGTTTGGAAGGTTTGGTGCATGAAGAGAACTAGGATTGAATTGGTATTGCTGAATCTTGGCTTCATTCCTCACATGACTGGGCCATTCATATTCCTGGCTAGGTTCTCTTTCGGAGAGACGGGGGAAATAGGAAAGGTGGTGGTGTCTGTCTCTATGTGAGAAGTGATCTCAGAGCGAATGTGAAAGAGGACTTAGTTGATGGAGAGTGTGATGAGGCTGAAGTATTATGGGTGGAACTGCACATGGGGGGGGGGTACTACAAAGGTCATCATTGGAGTTTGTTATAGATCTCCCAGTGTTAATGAGGAGGTGGAGACTCAGCTCCTCCCACAGATGGAAAGGGCAGCAAGGGCTGGGACAGTGATAATAATGGGGAATGATAACTACCCAGAAAGTGACTGGAGTAATGGGACTGCAGGAACAGTTAAAGAGCAAAAAAAGTATAAACCTACTACAGGACAATTTTATGGTCCAGTTCATAGAGGCCCCAACTAGGAATGATGCTCTGCTGGACCTGGTCATTTCCAACCATGCAAAACTTATTATGAATGTCCATATAAAAGAACATCTGGGTAGCAGTGACCATAACATGATTTCATTTATTGTTACCTGTAAACAGCAAGCACATATGGGAAAAATAAAAACGCTCAGCTTTAAGAGAGCTAATTTTCCAAGGCTGAGAGCTGCTCTCCAAGATTTAGCTGGGAGGGAATATTGGCATCAATGAACACAACACAGAAATGGGAGTTCTTCAAAAAGACTGTATGTGACCACACTGCAAAATATATTCCCATGGGCAACAAGTATAAAAGGCTACAAATCCAACCTATGTGGCTTACGGCCAAAGTTACAAAAGCGATAGATAATAAGAAAAGAGCTTTTATTAAATATAACAATGAAGGAACGCGATCATCGTTTACACATTACAAAGAATATTGTTTTCCTCTGTACAGGGCACATCCTCTGCCATTGAAGTGTTACATTTGTTGGAATGGGATTGTGGATCCATCAATATGAGTTCCGGGGTCAAGAATGGATACATTTGATGTCTTATCAGGCGGACTTTTCCCAGAAGGAACAAACAGAAATGTATTCGCTGTTTTTGAGGTTGGGAAAGCTCTTGGAAAAGAAATCGGCACTTTTTTGTCATATTAAAACATTCGATAAGTATGCCCGAGAAAAGATCAACCCACTTGGGTGGAGGATCCAGATCTTTCCCAACACTGAAAAAATAAGTGAGGAATTCAAGAGGAAACGGGAGGAAAGCCTACAATCATGCTCACAGCAAAAGATGTCCATATTGGCTCCGGAATATAATAAACATGTTTATCAGTGGAGAAGGATATTGGAGATGCAGAGAGATTGTTATCTGCATTCACAACACATTCATTGTATTCTGATTTGGGGAGGAAACTTAGGGAAGGCCTAGCAGATTTGTACAACCACATATCAACGAAAAAAGAATACATTTTGGTGAGATAAAACAGTGTTTTTGGAAGGGAAAGCATACATTTGGACTACCCCTCAATACCTGAACCTCCAGATGAATCACCACACTACAGAGGACACCATAGAACATGAACCTCCAGAGGAGGCGCTATCACCACACTACACAGGACACCATAGAACATGAACCTCCAGAGGAGGCGCTATCACCATACACACCTACACAGGACACCTTAGAACATGAACCACACTACCAGAGGACACCTTAGAACATGAACCTCCAGAGGGAGGCGCTATCACCACACTACACAGGACACCATAGAACATGAACCTCCAGAGGAGGCGCTATCACCACACTACACAGGACACCATAGAACATGAACCTCCAGAGGAGGCGCTATCACCACACTACACAGGACACCATAGAACATGAACCTCCAGAGGAGGCGCTATCACCACACTACACAGGACACCACACTACACAGGACCTAGAGAACCCTCCAGAGGAGGCACTATCACCACACTACACAGGACACCTTAGAATTATGATGAAAAATAAAATACAAAGTGCAGCACTTGAAATAAAACTAGAGGGGTGGAATCAGTCTAAAACATAATAATCCCAAAATCCACCAATGTAGATAATAGCTGTCGAAAATGGTAGGATTGTGCGCTTACCAGATGCACATCGAATATGCGCATATAAAAAATTCCTCCTTAGGGACTAATGGTGATGATGTGTGATGATTATCTGTAGAACATCCGTCTAGGAATGGGCAGCTCTGCGGTCGGTGGAAGATGTCTGCTTAGCTCCAGAGGTCTCCTTTAGGGTCAGCCACCTGTTTACAGGGATTCCCTTCCTCTGGGTACTTGTTCAGACTGGTACTCCTCACAGGCTCTGCAGGCTCCATAAAGAAGCCATAAAGATTGTGCCCATAGTGTAGTAGTATTAAAAATCACTTCATTTATTCAGAAACGGTAATCAAATATAAGGGATGACAGGTATACTGACCATTCCAAAGATGGCCGCCACACCAGCTCGTGGCTCCGGCGGATAGACATCACAGCTAGTTGATCTCCTGAGGCCTTTCATGCAACCGCACGTCTTCAGAGGAAAATCAACCTCCAATTACCCTGACAGTTATAGATCGGGTTCATATACGGTCCGCGCATGCGCACCGCGTTGCCGCCATTTTGCTGATGTGCGGCCATTGTGCATGCGTGGGCGTGTCAGCGCCATTTTACCATGGATTTTTAGTGACTGCAGAATAAATCTACTCAGACACAGTCAACCTATGACAGGTAGGACATCCAAAAATTGGCAAAAGAACATCTGAGCTGCAATGAACGATCTGGCAGCTGATACAATTAGTACTGGTGACTGAGACAGTACATAAAAATGAAATAAATAAATGTAAATTCATTGTATGAAAGGGATGTTATACATTGAAAATATGATACCTTCAGGTAAGTAACAAATATATGAATATCAGTCGTAATATATCATGTACTGTAATGGTGATTATACAAATCTTCTCAGATGCCTAAAAAATATTAAAATATTAAAAAACCCAGTTGTCACACCAGGTCATAAAAAAAGGGGGGGGGATCCAAGGTGCAATAGGATGCTCAATAAACCACATTATATATACTCAATAAAAACAATAAATTACAAAATGCAAATTAAATCGCCATAAATTGTAAACTTGCAAAATAAAACCTGGTCCTATAGACCAGGATAAGCATGAATCAGAAATATAGTCATAATATATGTAGTCCATATTAAAATATCATAAAACTACACATAAGGAAAGTTATAAAATATCGAATAGTATAGCCTAAAAAGTTTATGTGTAATGTTATGCATAAAAATATGTATAAAAATTAAAATTACACTAAAACTACCCGTGTTTAGAATTTAAACGCTACATAACTAATAAAAGTACATTGGAACCAGCATAGCAATAAACCAACATAAGAATGAATAGAAATGAATAAAAGTACAAATGTGGATCTTGATAAACATAAATTGATTAACTATTATCAATAAAACAATTGAGATCCACTTCGATGTTATGTCCGCTGGGATATAGGGTGCCTAATTCATATATCCCACTTAGTTTCTAACTGCGAGACCACACGTTTTTTCTATGTGCCTCTCCAGTGTGGGGTGACAATATCTATCCCCACAAATCTCACAGAAGAAGGGTCTCTATTGTGATTTAGCCTGAAATGTTTAGACAAGGAATGTTCTTTCAAACCCCACTTAATGTTGTAGACATGTTCCCGGAGGCGGTCTCTCAGTCTCCTTGTTGTTCGGCCCACGTATTGCTTATCACAGGGACACGTAAGCATATAGACCACGTGTCTAGTGTTACAGGAAATGAAATTCTTCATGTTATCCGATCTGCCTGTGCTGCTCCAGGTGAAGGAATCTAATCTGCGTTTCCTTATACCATTACAGGTACATATAACACACCTATTACAGGGATGACACCCTGGAAGGTTAGCAAACAATGAAACCGTCTTGGGTGGGTCCACAGTATTAGGTACCAACCCGTGTCTAATGGCCATTGCCTTACGGAAGATTATTTCTGGTTTGCCAGGTAAAATATTGGCAAGCACTGGCTTTGTTTTCAGGATATCCCAATTTTTCTTAACCATTTCAATACCGGGCAATTTTACCCCCTTCTTGCCCAGGCCATTTTTCAGGTTTCAGCGCTCTCACACTTTGAATGAAAATTGCGCGGTCATACAACATTGTACCCAAACTAAAATGTTATTATTTTCTTCACACAACTAGAGCTTTCTTTTGGTGGTATTTAGTCACTGCTGGGGTTTTTATTTTTTAGTAAATTAACAAAAAAAGACCAAAAATTTTGAAAAAAACACGTTTTTCTTTGTTTCTGTTATTAAGGTTTGCAAATAAATAATTGTTCTTCATAAATTTAGGCCGAGATGTATTCTGCTACATGTCTTTGGTGAAAATAACCCAAATTAGGATATATTTTTATATTCAAATAATATTTATTGAAACATTTTTCAACATACAGAAGGGAAACATGTTAACATGGAGCTGGAAGGGTTCACTTTGAGGATCGTAATACATAAAAAAAGAGATAAGAGTGGAAATTCCCCACCATTTGGCCGGGGATACTTTAGATTCCAATTGTATACATGAGAGGTATGCTCATTGTCACGATGATAATAGATGATAATGTCATAGATGATAATTGGGGAGGGGAGATAAGAAATGGGGAGGGGGAGGAAAAGAGAGGGCACCAGTGGAGTAGGAGTAACGTATATTACAATGGGTAGTATTAGTAATCATTTTACAGAGCAGTTTGGGTTTTTAGCCATCAAGACCATTGGGCTTTAAATTTGTGATAAGAGGAGTTGTGGAGGGCTATGATTCTTTCCATTTCACATTGGAGATTGAGGTTGGATAAGAGGCGAGACAGAGGGGGGGGTGGTGGTAGAGCGCCATAATTTGGTAATATTATTTTTTGCAGCTGTTAAAGTATGTGGAATGATGGTGCGTGAGTTTATAAGGAAATTATCTATGCCAATATGTAGGAGAGCTAAGGTGGGGTTTGGGGTTACTAACGTACCTGTAATTGAGGAAATTATTTGAAAAACCTTGTTCCAGTCAGACTTGATTGACCTACAGTTCCAGAGTATATGGAGAAGTGAACCAGACTCTCTACAAAGCCTCCAGCAGGCTTGAGAGTGTTGTGGATAAAATAAGGATAATTTAGTGGGTGTTAAGTACCATTCATGTAGGATTTTCAAATATGTTTCCCAGTGGGAAGAACATTTTGAGGCTTTGTAGGGGATGGTGAATGTTTTTTTCCCATATGTTTGGGGTTATTGATTGGTGAAGATTTTTCTCCCAATTCGTTAAGGAGGAAGTATATGTTGCGAATTGCTTTTCGGTGATAAGTGTGTAAAAAGTTGAGATTCCTTTTTTTGGATAGATTATTCTTTGGAAGAAGTGATGTGCAGTTGCAGGAATTCCTGTTGCGTGCGAAATATTTGCTTTGTGAAGTGCATGGGCTATGCGCATATAAGTAAATTGTTCATTGCCAGGAAGGTGGAATTTGCTTTGGGTGGTGCAGAAGGAGTCTAGTGTGTCTAAGGTATGCGAAGTATACCGAGGCCCGTCCACCTTATTAGGTTTAAATGGGGGATGATAAAATGTAAGGATGAGAGTGGAGTAGGGGTTTGCACGTTATTGTTCCCTAATTTATTATAATCAACAAAATCATGACAGGCTGTTAAAGAGGCTTGAATGCATGGATGCCTATGAAGCGTTTGAGCCTGAGCTGCTTGGGTAAAAATAGTATGTCTGTTATATTATGTGGGAGGTACAAAGATGTTTCCATGATAGTCCATATTTTTTCAGAGGAGGGGTGCCACCAGAAAAAAAGTTGGTCTAATAGGACGGCTTGGTAGTAGGACTTCATATGTGGGAGACCTGCTCCACCTCTGGAGGTTGGACATATTAGGAGATTCGTGATGCATCTGGGTTTCTTTGAGTTCCATAGGAATTTGTTTAATATTGCCTGGAGTTTAGCGAAGAAAAAGTAGGGGACTGGGATAGGGAGTGTACGAAAAATGTAGAGTATCTTAGGAAGTATACACATTTTCAAAGTAGCTAATCTACCTGATGTCAATAAAGTAGTAGTATGAAGGCTCTTGAGGTCCTGTGGGATAGTTTCAAGTAGCGGTCTGTAATTAGCTGTGTAAAGTTGGTTAGTCGTAGTGGTGAGTTTAATCCCCAAATATGGGATGCTGTTCTTTTCCCAAGTAAAAGGGAACTGTTTAGAAAGCAAGTTTTGGGTTATAGAGGGCGTGTACAAATTTAGTATTGATGATTTAGGTTCATTAAGTTTGTAGTATGAGACCGCTGCGTAATCATGGATATGCGTGCGTATCATCTGGATTGATTTATATGGATTTGTAATCATCAGGATAATGTCGTCTGCGAAGAGACTAGATTTGTGTTCGGTAGCAAGAAATTCAACTCCCGTGAACTTTGGGTCATTTCTAAGGTTAGTCGCTAGTGGTTCTATAAGTAGGGCGAAGATTATGGGGGACAGGGGGCAACCTTGTCTGGTTCCATTGGATATATAAAAGGGCTGTGAGAGCGTGCCATTGGTTAGTACTCTAGCAGAGGGTTTAGAGTAAAGGGCGAGGATCGCCGACAACATCCAATCAGTTATGCCAAATTTTTGTAGTGTGTCATAAATTTCCAGTGAATTTGGTCGAAAGCCTTTTCCGCGTCCAATGACAAAAAGAGGGAGGGTCGTTTGTCAGTTTCAAGGTGACGCAGTAGTGATATAATTCGCCTGGTAGCATCAGGAGCCTGTCTACCAGGAATGAAACCCACTTGGTCTGGGTAAATTAATGTAGGTAGGTATGGGAGTAATCTTTGGGCAATTACTTTGGCGTATATTTTTATATCTGTGTTAAGTAGTGAGATCGGTCTGTAATTTTGAGCCAATTGGGGGTCTTTTCCCGGTTTCGGGATGGTTGTGATTATCGACTGTAGCATGTCAGGGGGGAATTCCCCGTTAGACGCAACGTGGTTGTAAAGGGAAGATAAATGTGACTTAAGGTTGGGTGCGAATGTTTTGTAGAATTCATTGGTGAAGCCGTCGTTCCCTGGCGATTTGTTTAAAGGTAGGGTGGTTATGACTTTTTCAATTGCTATGGGTGATATTGGCACCGATAGAGATTCGAGTTGAGAGGGGGTGAGGTTGGTGTTACGTAGGAAGTGTTCAATGGAGGGAGTCGTTTGTTGGATTGTATTAGGGTCGTCTTTTATGTTATATAGATTCTGATAATATGTTGCAAAGGCGTTAGCAATATCCTGTGGGTTTGTAAGGGGAGAGTGTGTGTGGTGGGGTGTTGGATCGTAGATATTTTGGTCTTAAGTCGTTTTTGTTTGATGATTTTAGCAAGAAGTGAGTTTGCTTTATTTCCGAGTGCATAAAATGTGGTCTTTGTTTTTTGGAGGTTAGTGTCATAAGAGTGGAGTAAAAGGGTGCGTAGTTTGTTTCTATCTTGGTTTAGAATTGCGGTTGTGGAGGGGTTAGGGTTTTTTTTGTTAATTTCTTCATTTGGGTTGATGGAGGTTAGGAGTTGGTCAATTTGTTGGGAACGCTGCCTATTTATACAGGAATTTAATTGTATGAGGATACCTCTCATGTAGGCCTTGTATGTTTGCCAGAGTGTGGTAATTGAAATATCCGGAGTGGCATTGGTGGCAAAAAAGAGGTTGTGGGCTTCTAAAGTATGCTTCTGATTGTCCAGGATTTTCAGGAGTGAAGAACTAAGTCTCCAGATTGGGAAGTGCGGAAGTGCCGAGCGCCGATCATCGTCCAAGGATAAACTGATTGGTGCGTGGTCTGACCAGGAGATGGTTCCAATGCTGGAGGAAGTCACTTTTTGTAGTGTCCATTTGTCGGTAACAAACATATCTATTCTGGAGTATGAGAGGTGTGTGTGGGAGGATAGTAGGTATAGTCTCTCTCGGAGCCATGTTGGCATCTCCATATGTCGTACAAATTGTGGTCATGTAGAAATTGGTTAAAGGTATATTTCGTAGGTCGTTTGTTGGAGGATGAGTCCACGAGTGGGTTGCTCATAACATTGAGGTCTCCGCCAATTATGAGTCTGCCTTGTTTATGATCAGAAATGGTCTTGTAAAGCGTCCGATAAAATTGCATTTGGTTGCTGTTTGGGCTGTATACGTTCACCAATGTGTGGGTTATGTCATTTATCTGGCAAATGAGGATGTGAAAGCGACCTAATTGGTCGGCTATTTTCAAAATGGTGCGGAAAGGGAGAGAATCGTTGATGGCTGTAATAACTCTGTTTTTCTTCTTGGGGTTGGTTATATATTTGTGAGAAATGGTGGAGGTGTAGTTTGGGCATTTTTTCTGTGGCAAAATGGGTCTCTTGTATAAAGAGTATGTCGGCTTGGGATTTCCGGGTTTCTTTAAAAAGCAGCGATCTCTTAAAAGGAGAGTTCAGGCCTCTAATGTTGAGAGATGTTATATTAATCATTTGTGGAGGTTTCTTCGGTGGAAAAATACAGTTGGGTTGTTGTTTGAAAGGGTCGGAACTCGGTAGTCTCCTGGAGAAGGAAAGAGGTAGCATAGTTGTAGTACCAATGAGGCTCGAGTGAAGGTTTAGAATAGGTGTTCCATGTAAACTCAAGGATTGCACGGTTAGGGGTAAAGGGGAGTAGCTGGTGGTGCCGTAGAAAAAGGGAAGTAGAGACACAAAAGGTAGCAAAAATAGTTTTGCAAAAAATGCAACTAGACCAAGTAGCCAACATTGCTACTCTAAAAAACTGGGGGGTATGAACAGGCTTTGACCACTGACAGGGTCATGCCAAACGTAAACATGTAGAACGAACTTCATCAAGTGTGGGCCGATCGCCAGAAATTTAGATATGGAAAAGTGGCCCCTGGGGCGGGGGTAGAAAAAGAAAAAAGTGCCTGCGCCTGGAATGTGCCATGTAGCCACTTATGATGCCTCCATGTGCTGGGCATAGTTAGGAGTGGTGTCCTGCGTGTGTGCAGGGAGGATGTTCCAGGCCTTGAGCAGGTCTATACCCGCTTCCAGGTTCTTGACGGTGAATATCCTTGTCGCCTCACTATTAATTTTGTTGGGAAGCCCCATTGGTATGCTATGCCATGATTTCTTAGGGCCTTGGTGATAGAAATAATTTTTTTCCTGTTCAGGAGCGTGGCTTTGGATAAGTCCGTGTAGAGACGGAGATTTGCATGTGATGGCGGGAGAGGTGGCGGGTTTCTGACTGCAGTCATAATTTTTTCTTTAACGTGATAAAAATGTACCCAAATTAATACATCTCGTGGAATAGATGCCGACAGAAACGCTGGTTTGGGCAGTCGGTGGGCACAAACAAATGCGAGCTCTAGATCTGAAAGTGTTGGGAGGAGGAGTTTGAAGTATTGTTGTAGGTAGGGTAGCAGGTTTTCGCTCGTCACTGATTCAGGGATTCCTCTGAATTTAATGTTGTTACGGCACTAGCGGTCTTCTAAGTCGGCTAATTTTAAATTGATTTGCTCGATATCAGATGAATGATCTGCGTGAGCATCAATCAAATCATTATGTGCTGTTATTATGTCACCCAAGCTACTTTCGATATAGCATATTCTGCGTTCTTGGTGCTGTACCACGCCAGTTATTTGGTTTAAGGACGCAAAAATGTTGTTTTGCAAAGATTGTCGCAGTGACGTCAGCAGGTGTTTCATGGATAGCTCTGTAAGCGGCTGATCCACAGCTGGGAATGCGTCTATATCTGGTAAGGTTATAGTAGGGGATGGAGGCAGGAGATTTAGGGCTTGGTAAGATAAGTCATTGTCCTGGTCCAGATGTGGCCGGAATTTGGCAGGGCTGCTAGTTGTGGGGGATAGTGGGGGTGACAACTCACCAGGGTCCCCTGGATAGAGCGTTGTTTGCAGCCTTGGATCTCTGTGCTGGGCCCTGTAGTCCTCCTCATGGCCGCTGCTGTGGGCGCCATCTTGGCTTCCCGGCATGACGGACGGGAAAAATTTTGTCAGTTTCCCGGGGTGATCCGGGGTTCTCCTTTTGCGGGGCATGGTGGCTGAGGTGCGGGCAGAGGTCAGTGTGACAGTCGGGTGTTTTTTTTCCCCCCCAGGGCCGGTGTGTGCTGCTTTATAGCTGGCGGGTGGATGGAGCTGTGCTCAGTGCGTGTCCATCCCGTAGCCGGCCGCGCATGCGCCAGGATGTATTTTTAGTTTGTAGGAAAGTTATAGAGTTCACAAATTATGGTATAGATCTGAATATTGATCAATCCTGAAGTACTGACAGCCAATCAATCTAATTTCTTGAGGTCCAACAGTACAGATATCCCCCAAATGTCAGGACGGTACAGATATCCCCAAATGTCAGGACGGTACAGATATCCCCCAAATGTCAGGATGGTACAGATATCCCCCAAATGTCAGGACGGTACAGATATCCCCCAAATGTCAGAACGGTACAGATATCCACCAAATGTCAGAATGGTACAGATATCCCCCAAATGTCAGGACGGTACAGATATCCCCCAAATATCAATACGGTACAGATATCCCCCAAATATCAGGATGGTACAGATATCCCCCAAATGTCAGGACAGTACAGATATCCCCCAAATGTCGGGACAGTACAGATATCCCCCAAATGTCAGGGTACAGTACCCCCAATACCCCCCCCCCCCCCCCAATGTCAGGACGGTACAGATATCCCCCAAATGTCAGGACGGTACAGATATCCCCCAAATGTCAGGACGGTACAGATATCCCCCAAATATCAGGACGGTACAGATATCCCCCCAAATGTCAAACGGTACAGATATCCCCCAAATGTCAGGACGGTACAGATATCCCCCCAAATGTCAGGACAGATATCCCCAAATTGTCAGGACAGTACAGATATCTTCCAAATGACCCCTTTTTGCAGAGTAGACAGTCCAACGTACTTCATAAGAGGCATGGCAAGTTTTTTGAAGTTGTATTTTTTTTTGGCATAATTATTCGGAAAATGCAAAAAATGCAAAAAATAATTTTCACTTTTTTTTTTTAACATCCTGTCACCAGTGCAGTACAGCGTCATCATATAACTGGCATGGCGGTGATCAGGGACACTGACTGGTGACAGTATGAAAAAAATATATACTTTTTTATTACAGGTTTTTTCTTTTTTTTAAGATTTTTTTTCATATTTCACTATGACCAAAGTAGTACAATGTTACCATAGTAACATTGTACTACTTTGGGAAGTGATAAGTATTTTTTTTGTACACAATTTGCTTATAGCAAAGAATTACTTTACTATAAGCAAGCATTTACCTGAATGACATCAATTCATTCAGGCTTTTTTTTTTTTTTTTTTTGTGCTTAGCTGTGATTTGGCCACAGCTAATCACATGACATGTGCATGTGATCACTGTGACCATTCACAGCTAGACACTAGTATACAATGGATGGCATCATGAATGAAGCCATCCATTGTATACAACTGTCATGTGACCTGCTGTGATTGGTCACAGCAGGTGACATGGCACCGGCAACAGGGTCGGTACTCAGATCTGTCATCGGCCGTGTCCGAGGTACATGGCCAGTGAAAGAGTGCTCCGCTGCGCGGCTCTTCAAGTGTGAAAAACTGCGCATGTGCGGGAGGACGCCAAGTGGCATCCACCCGGAAATCTAGAACATTTTCCCAGCCGCCATTCGGCTATTGGCCGGGAGGGAAGTGGTTAATAATCCCGCTTATAGCTCTATATTGTATGGAATAGGTTGTTATGAAAGGACAGACCCGTGAAGTCGGTGTTTTCATTGTGTCAATCAGCATTTGGTCCCTATCAGAACCAGCCACAGTTTTGAGAGTATTATCCAGCGTATTTACACTGTATCCTTTTTCTACAAATCTATCTTTAACTTGTTGCCGACCGCAGATAGCCGAATGACGGCTACACTGCGGCCAGCCAGTTCTGAGTAGACGTCATATGACGTCCTCCCAGAACGCGCTCTCCTGCGCACCCCAGGGGGCGCGCACCCGGCGATCTCCGTGATCGCTGTGTCCTACGGACACAGCTGATCACGTGATGTGGTAAAAGGCCAATCACAGCGGCCTTTACCACGTGATCAGCGGTGTCCAATGACACGCTGTTCAGAGGGAAATGCAAGTGCCGGTTCTCGGCTGCACTTTCCTCACGCTGTCATATTGTGAGGAAAGTACTGCCGAGAACCGGCAGTTGTCAGAGCGAGGATCGGCACCGATCATCAGGACACTGATGATCAGTGCCCTGATGATTGGTGCCCAGCAGTGCCACCCGCAAGTTCCGCCCACCACTGTGCCCAGCAGTGCGCCTGCTAGCTCCGCCCACCTGTGCCCAGCAGATCACCCACCTGTGCCCAGCAGTGCACCCACCTGTGCCACTCTGCAGTGTCACACACCTGTGCCCAGAAGTGCCACCTACCTGTGCCCAACAGTGCCACCCACCTGTGCCACCCACCTGTGCCCACCAGTGCCACCCACCTGTGCCCACCCACCTGTGCCCACCAGTGCCACCCACCTGTGCCCACCCACCAGTGCTTCCCACCAGTGCCACCCACCAGTGCAGCCCAGCAGTGCTGCCAGTAAGTGCCACCAGTCAGTGCCCAGGGGTTGTGCCAGTCAGTGCCGCCAGTCAGTGCCCAGCAGTGATGCCAGTCAGTGCCGTCTATCAGTACCCATCATCAGTGTCACCTATCAGTGCTGCATATTAGTGCCTGTATCCATGATACCTCATTAGTACTGTGTATCAGTGCCGCCTATCCGTGCCACCTCATTAGTACTGCCTATCAGTGCCCTTTAGTGCCCATCAGTGCTGCCTATCAGTGCCCATCAGTGCTGCCTCATCAACGCACATCAGTGAAGGAGAAAAATTACCTGTTTGAAAAATTTTATAATAGAAACAAAGAAACTTTTTTTTTTTCACATTTTTTGCAATTTTTTATTTATAGCGCAAAAAGTGAAGTGCCCAGTGGCGATTAAATGCCACCAAAAAAAGCTCTATTTGTGAGAAAAAAATGATCAAAATTTCATATGGGTACAATGTTGCATGACCGCGCAATTGTCAATCAAAGTGCAGCAGTGCTGAAAGCTGAAAATTGGCCTGGTAAGGAAGGGGGTATAAGTGCCGGTAGGCGAGGGGTTAAGGACTTTAGCCTGAGAATGGTAATTATCAATATTTGTGCAATTTCTACGAATTCTTGTGTTCTGGCCCTTGGGAATATTTTTTAACCACATCAGGTGGTGGCAACTAGGAATATAACTATTCCGGTCTGTTTTTTTTTTAAAAATTTCATTGTGACATTACCATTTATGTTCATTATAGTAAGGTCTAAAAAGTCCATTTTCTGATTTGCTGTAGGAATATGTTAGATTAATGTTCAGGCTATTATTATTTAAGGTGCTAAAGTTAAGGATTGCTCGTCTCCATTCCAAAAAAGAAGGATGTCATCTATATACCTTTTGTATAGTAAAAGTTCCGGCCAATCACGAGCATCAATCAGGTCTTCCTCCCAGGAAGCCATAAACAGATTAGCCAAGCTAGGGGCAAATGTGTCCCCCATGGCCACGCCTTTAATCTGTAGATAATATTCCTTATTGAACCAAAAATAATTCTTTTGCATTGCAAACTCTAAAAGGTTTAAAATGAATTCTCTTTGTGCTAAGTGTAAGGTGCTGCAGTGTGAAAGAAAGAAATCGTCTGCTTCCATGTCGTCCTTATGACTGATGATGGAATATAGAGATGTCACATCAGAAGTGACCAAAATGTGTCTGGTGATAGAGTGACATCTCTCCCTACATTAAGGACTTGTTTTGTGTCTCGGAGATATGATGGTGTCTGTGTAACTAGTGTCTGTGTCTCGGAGATATGATGGTGTCTGTGTAACTAGTGTCTGTGTCTCGGAGATATGATGGTCTGTCTGTGTAATTAGTGTCTAGTGTCTGTGTCTCGGAGATATGATGGTGTCTGTGTAACTATTGTGTCTGTGTCTCGGAGATATGATGGTGTCTGTGTAACTAGTGTCTGTGTCTCGGAGATATGATGGTGTCTGTGTAACTAGTGTCTGTGTCTCGGAGATATGATGGTGTCTGTGTAACTAGTGTCTGTGTCTCGGAGATATGATATGATGGTGTCTGTGTAACTAGTGTCTGTGTCTCGGAGATATGATGGTGTCTGTGTAACTAGTGTCTGTGTCTTGGAGATATGATGGTGTTGATGTGTAACTAGTGTCTGTGTCTCGGAGATATATGATGGTGTCTGTGTATAACTAACTAGTGTCTGTGTCTCGGAGATATGATGGTGTCTGTGTAAGATAGTGTCTGTGTCTCGGAGATATGATGGTGTCTGTGTAACTAGTGTCTGTAGGTAATAATCAATATACTCTCCTACTTTACAACACAGCGACCCTATACCACTAACTATCGTCTACCTGGTGCTGTAATAGGGTCCTTGTGAATTGTAGGTAGTAGATAAAACACGGGTAGTTTTAGGGACTACTGGACATAAAAAGGCTTTTTCTTTTTTATTTAAAATCTTATTGTTAAAAACCAGTTTTGATAAATCTATTTCAAAGTACGTTTAAAAGCTGGGAGAGGGTCTTCTGGGAGGAGAGAGTAAGTAGTTGTATCATTTAAAATATTGTAACCTTCTGGAATGTAGTCACTTTTATTAAGGATCACCACCCCTCCACCCTTATCAGCCGGTCTAATGACCAAATCCTTCTTCTGGAGGAGGGACTTCATGGCTTTGTTGATGCCGGCACCACCATGCGGCTGCTTAATGGGTATATTTGCCAAATCTTTCAGGACTTTCTCTTTAAAGAGATTGATAAAAGAGTGATTGTGGTGGGGGGGGTTGTAGGTGGATATTGTGGTGGGGGGGTTGTAGGTGGATATTGTGGTGGGGGGGTTGTAGGTGGATATTGTGGTGGGGGGGGGTTGTAGGTGGATATTGTGGTGGGGGGGTTGTAGGAGGATATTGTGGTGGGGGGGTTGTAGGTGGATATTGTGGTGGGGGGTTGTAGGTGGATGCCTTGCAGAGATTTCAATGTACAAAGTGACTAGAGGAAACTTCGGTAGGAATTTTTTCGGAAAATGCCTTTTGAGAGATAATTGTCTGGTAAACTCCCGTATATCAATGTCAGTTGTAATTTGTGACGTTTCTTGGCTGGGGATATTTTACACCTTTGTCCAATAAGTGTAATTCCTCCTTGGTAACTTCATTCTCACTCAAATTAATAATGCTCTTGTCTAT
>CATNWA010000747.1:0-100992 GCA_951230385.1 Staurois parvus | reverse complement strand
AAGGGGCCCTGCAGGCTTTTGGAAATTTGTTGCTCTTGGTAATTTATGTGATCGCTTTTTAAAAAGTTTTGGCCCCGGGGGCGGACTGAAAAATCAGGGGGCCCCCGGGCAATAGGGGATAAAAGGGGCCCCCTTTTTCCCTTTTCCCCAAAATAAAAAAAAGCCTATAAAAAAGGGAAACTGGGGGGGCATCTCAGGGGGCCCCCCAAAACTGCCCCAAAAGGGCCCTGGGGCCAGTCCCCGAGTTTCCAAATTGTCAGAAAACCCCCCTGTCGGGAAACCCCAAATTGGGAGACCCCACAATGTGTTTTGTAAATTATTCTCCCCCGATTTCCCTTTTGGGGTTCTGTTTGATGGTTGCTGCACCCACCTGCTTATTTTCCAAGGGGTCATTTCTTTTTGCCGGAACATGTGAAATTGGATCTTTGCATTTTAGTCTAAAAAAGCAAAACAAAAATTCATAACATGCATTTTGAAATAAAAAACGATTCTTGAGACTTTCCCCTTTGGCTTAAATATGAATTTGGTTTAAAAGGTTTTTTAACGGGCAAAATTTAAAATTTTGATCTTCAGCGGGCCAAAAACTACTTTGCAAATGTTCTTAGGCCAACTTACAATGGGGAACCCCCCAGGCACGCTTCCCCTCAGAATTGATTCTTGTTGCAGGACTGATGGAATATGAGGGCAATCCCCTTTAGAGGGGGAAAACGGGCCCTTTTTGGGGAAAACTCGGGCAAGGGCCAAGGGCTGGGTAAAGTGGGGGGCCCCCCCATGAGATCCCCTTGGAAACCTTTTTCATAGGTTTTTTTGATTTTTGGGGGCAAGGAAAACGGGGGCCCCAGATTCCCCTATTGCCGGGGACCCCATGATTTGTCATCCGCCCCTGCTTTAGATTTTAAATTTAAAATTGGGTTTTTGGGGCACCAGAGAAAGTTTTTCCCCCAACCCCCACCCCTTAATCCCCCCCCCAAACACAGGGGCGGATTTCCCATTGGGGAAACCCCGGGCACTGCCCCCAACAGGTTTTTTTTTTAAGGTTTTCCCCTTAAACCCTGTATAGGTGCCCCAAAATTTAATTTGGGAAATTTGGGGACATATTGTTACTAAACAACTAGAAAAGTAGCATGGAAGTTTTCTATGTTTACCTTCCACTCAACCATTTCCACACACCACCTCTGAAAGGAGACAGCTGCAGTTTTTTCAACGGGAAAACCAACATAGAGCATCCTCTGCTCCCCAGCATTTTTAAAGGGTGTCCGCCAGGGGGGAGATTCTTGCACAGCTCGGGGAAAAAAACCGGGAGAAAGATAACTGTCTTTGGTAGCATCCTCTCCAGCAGAAGCCCAGGAAAAGGGGGCCCAAATTTGCGGGATGTACCTTAAATTAACACCTTTCAAGACGGTCACCAACCCTTTCCAATTTTCCTGATTACTAAGTAACAAAATACCCATGACACAGAAGGGCCCACTTTTGTAAAAAAACCCTTGCTGGAGCAAGCTAAAATTTGGAGAAAGAAACTGGGGAAAGAAACAGCCCTTGCTTTAGAAATACAAATAGGCTCTCTAAAAACAGGCTGATTGCAGATCTCTTTTTCCCAAATTAAAATCAAAAAAAAAGGAAAAAAAAGAAATTTTAGAAAAAATTATACATCTGTACAAGGGTGGGAAACTGAAAAAAAAATTTTAAACTGATTTTATTTTTTAAGTTTTTTTTTAAAAATTTTTCTGCAAGATATTTATTTCTTTTTTTGGGAATTTTTGGGTTTTTACCCCCTTTAAATGGGAGGTTTACAAAAAGTAGCTATCCCGGTCCCCGGATAAAAGGGTTTGTTTAAAAAAAAACCCTGTCTTTGATATAAAAAACCCCAGTTTACTCTGTCCCTAAATTTTAAAAAGAAAAAAGGGAAGGGGGAAAACATAAATGGGAAAAGGGCCCCCAATACATAGTCATCAAGTATGCATGGCTTTTTTTTTGAGAGGGTTCTGGCAGAAAGTTTCAGACAAAATGACAACTTTTTTTAAACAGTTGTGCCCCAAAATTTAAATTAAACCCCCACAAAATTTGAGTGTTTTCCCAAAGTTTGACATTGCTTTTGATCATTCGTCATCTTGCTTACATTTTCATTAAAGAGGCACTTGTAGGTCAGACAATATAACATAACAGTTATAATGAAATAACCACAAGTGTCTTTTTCTTGCTCACAGCCAAATTTTCGTTTTATTCAACCCCCAAGTGGACATTTCAATCTTATACTTTGTACAGCATCCTTTTTTCAGTTATAACAGCTTTTTAAAATTTAAGCATAGCTTGGAAAACAAGGGGTTTGCAGCGACTACGGGGATCTTCGCCCATTTTTCATGGGCAAAGGCCCCCAGTTCGTCCCCCATTCTTAGGCTTGGGGCACTGCAACTGCTTTTTTTTAAGTCCCACCAGAGGTTTTCAAACGGGTTTAAATCTTGGGGGGGGGGGGGGACTGCGATGGCCACTCCAAAAGTTCCACCCTTTTCCCCTGAACCCCTGCTCTAGTGGGGCTTGGAGGTATGCCCTTTGGGGCATTGTCCCGTTGAAAGGGCCCCAAGTTTCCCAAAACCCCCCAGGTGTGTGGGGCGGACTGCAACACGTTTTTTCCCCCAATATCCTGGGACTGAAGGAATTCTTTTTACCTTGCACACGCTGAAGTTTCCCCGTACCTTTCAGAAGCAAAACAGCCCCCCAAAACATGATTTTACCCTCCAAACCCTGCTTACCCTAGGAAGGGGTTTTTTCCAAAAGGCCTTGTTTTTTCCCCCTCCCAAAATAAAGGGGTTTACCAGGGGGGAAAAACAAATTTTTAATTTTGGGGGAAACATCCCCAGGTAAAAGAAACACATCCCACAACGGGGGGGTTTGGGCCATTGGGGTTTTGGGGGATTCAGGCCCTTCCCAAAATTTCTTAAACTTTGGGGAACAGAAAGGGGGGGACGCCCCGGGGGGGTTTTTGGGACGGAGGCCCTTTTTTACGCAGTTGCGTTTTTATTGTCTGGGGGTGAAACTTCTGTACCCAAAATCTGACAAATCTTTTCTTTAGTTCCTCACAGTCCCAAGGGGCTTCTTCCACTCCACCTTTAGGTTGCGCCCCAAACCCGTTTTGAAGTCGCATTTCTTTCTGCCACACCAGGTTGCATTTCAAAAAGTGCCCTTTGGCCCTTGGGAAATTTTCGAAAAGATGGTTTCCCAAGGGGTTCCCCTTGGGTATTTTAACATCTTTTCAATCTTTTATAGCCATTGCCCCTTTCCCGTTTAAGAAATCACCTCTTTCTTTTCTGCCTGGGCCATTCTCCCTTTCCTTCACCCTTTTTTGTAACCCCCCAAGTAAATTCTAAAAAGGGAGCTGAGTATCAAAAGTCAATTTTTAAAACTGCCTAATTTTTGCTTTTTTATGCCCTTTATTTTCCCGGGTCGTTGACATCCACCCGGGTGTTTTCCAAAAACCTGATGGGAAAACACCTGTATGAACCCCCTTTTCTTCAGAGTGGTTGCTTTAAGGGGGTTTAATTAAAAGTGGGGAAAGAAGAAACCCCAATTTAAAAACCATTTTACTACTGTATTAAAATAAACAAATTTATGTCTTTTTTGTTGCATTTGGGGGGGTTAACCAAAAACTCCCTTTTTTAGGATTTTGATTCTGAATACAAAATTTCCAAAAATAAAAATATTGCCCTAAAACCCTTTAAACATTGGGGGGTGAATAATTTTGGTCACAAACCCGAATGTAACAGGGAAAATTAATACAAAACCCCCAAAAGCCAAACACAGTTTTACAAAAGGGAAAATTTTTTCCATAAAGAAAATTAACTGTTTTATCGTTTCAAAGCAAGCCTTTTTAGAAAACATTATCCACAAAAAGACATTTTTGATATTTGCCCCACCCAAAAAATTAGTCTTGATGTTTAAAGTAAAACCTACAATTACTTGATCACATGAAAACATTAGGGCAAGTGTTTTTTTTGAGCTGTAACCTTTGGTCATCAACTGTTGTATCTCAGGGGGGGCCACACCCCGATATGATCATATGCCATTGCCGAAAAAGTAAACTCTAAACCCCCCGCAAAATCTGGATGCAAAAGATTGACAGAGACATCCTGAAAGTGAATTTTTGAGCATCCAACAAAAAAGCAAGGCCGCGGGGGAAAATATGCTGAGTTCCCAAATATCACATTCAAACCAAAGATCAAAATAAAGATTACATAGGTTCATGCAACTTTTCTCTGCCCAGTTCATAAAAAATCATAGAACTCAAAAAAAATTGATTTAAAAAAATGCAAGACCCAAAAAAGCACATACAATCGAAATGATTCAGTTCAATAAGTCCTCAGAACAAAGTTGGTAATATTACAGAGACATTCTTGGGAGTTGAATCAGGGCTTGGATTTTTTTCTTCAACATAAAAAAATTCCAAAAATTGTTCTTTAAAATTAATACTGTAAATTGAAACATTTTTTCATAACCCCCTTGCAGTTATTGTGTTTGTATTGCCTTTCCCTAATTATTGGGTTTTTAAGGTTTCAAAAACCCTCTCACCTCACTCACAGTGAATTAAAAAACTTTGCAGTCACGCATAAAGTCTTCCCAGGGGAACACAGGATAAAGCCCCTTGATGACAAATTGTGTCAAAAATTAATGAAGTAGTGAGGTTTTAAAAAGTTTTCCCGATGAAAAACAAATAGAAATGAAATAATTTAACAAAAAGCAAAAAAGAAAATTTTAATTAAAAGTGAACTGATTTTTAGTTTTGCTTTTTCAAATGTAAAATACATTCTTTTCCTTTTTTTTGGTTTTATGGGTTTTTTGGGCTCAATCACTAAATATGTAAACCCTGGCCAGGGGAACACCCACCAGTTCACCCTAGAAGTATTTTTAAAACTAATGAAACAGTAGGAGGAGTCCTGGCATAGACTCTAGTGCACATCGCGGATCGAGGGGGGGCTTTGTTGGAGTATTAAGGGGGTGTGAGGACTGCATGGCACACAGAAGATTTTTTTAACTTCATTCATTCTATAAAAAAACCTTGAGCCTTTACAACACTTTAAAAGTGTTAAATTTTTGGAGGAGGTGCTACCGTTTGTTTTTAAAAAGGCTTTTCTTTTCGAGAAGGGGGGCAAGTGGGACCTTCATATGCTGCGACGGCTAAAAGTAATTAAATATATATACTGTATATATATGTATATATCATATATATATATATATATATACACCACTTTTTATTTCACTATGTCTAGCGCATATAAAGGTCGTTTTTGGAACAGCCCACTGTCTTGTAGAAAAATATTGATTGAAAAAACTCAATAAATTATGACAATTGGGAAATCCAGCCCTGCCTAAAAGAATGTGGTTTTAGAGATACTGCACTATAGTGGTCCCCTTCTGTTTTTTTACCCTCTATACTGAGCACATATATTCAGGAGCATGAGATGCCTTCCTCCATGATCAGAGGTTTTATGGCTGCAGGGCATTTATGTTCATTATGAAATCTGTGTGGGATCCAACATTCTGGTAAGGAGCTTAGTGATCCTTTTGGTGGAAGGGCTCTGAGGCACTTCTCTTTCCTCCTGTGGTGGTTTATTTTGTGCACCATCTCAACAGTTGATCACTTCTTTGGGATATTTACCTTGATTGAATAATTTATTCAGTTTGGACGATTTACTTATTTGCTGTATTTTGTGTATTATACTGATTGATTAACAATTTGCACTTTTTTTGCACATGCAATTTATTGGATTATGCTTTGCACTTTGCAGTGTTTGTTTTGAGTATATCTGTTCATATATATATATATATATATATAATATAACATTACACTTTTAAAGGAACAATGCGCCTAGGTTGAGTGTTCATTTGCAGTGTATGCACATTCTGTATTTAGATTCATGTTGCAATATCTTCACTAATACGTACCTAGGAATATATATTCCTCCAATAATATAACTCTGTCATGAAGCCCGGTTGGCGGGGTGAAACGCTTCCGATGGCATGGCCAGCATGACTGGTGAGGCCATTCCTTCCTACACAGAACCACACAGGTGTCTCCTTTCTTCTCCCTTTTGTGAGTTACTGGATTGACATTTGGACGCGGCTCCCCTGCACTTTTCAGTGAGGTGATTCATCTCATAAAACAGCTTTTGAGTGGTGCCACGATGCTTCGCATGTCAGGAATATATATTGATTGATACATTCCTTTACACATGCACTTTGTAAACAAAGGGCCAGTTTACTGTTCTTCAAACTTTAGGAGGGCCATACTGTGGCCAGCTGGAGTAGAAAATTTCTTGGTGTCAGTGGTAGTAAACAGTGCCCCCCTTGTTGGTGACAGTGGGAGGAATAGTGCCCCATCATTGGTATCAGTGGGAGGAATAGTGCCCCATCATTGGTATCAGTGGGAGGAATAGTGCCCCATCATTGGTATCAGTGGGAGGAATAGTGCCCCATCATTGTTATCAGTGGGAGGAATAGTGCCCCATCATTGGTATCAGTGGGAGGAATAGTGCCCCATCATTGGTATCAGTGGGAGGAATAGTGCCCCCATCATTGGTATCAGTGGAAGGAATAGTGCCCCATCATTGTTATCAGTGGGAGGAATAGTGCCCCATCATTGGTATCAGTGGGAGGAATAGCACCCCATCATTGGTGTCAGTGGGAGGAATAGCACCCCATCATTGGTATCAGTGGGAGGAATAGCACCCCATCATTGGTGTCAGTGGGAGGAATAGCGCCCCATCATTGGTATCAGTGGCAGGAATTGCGCCCCATCATTGGTGTCAGTGGGAGGAATAGCGCCCCATCATTGGTATCTGTGGGAGGAATAGTGCCCCATCATTGGTATCAGTGGGAGGAATAGTGCCCCATCATTGGTATCAGTGGGAGGAATAATGCCCCATCATTGGTATCAGTGGGAGGAATAGTGCCCCATCATTGGTATTAGTGGAAGGAATAGTGCCCCATCATTGGTATCAGTGGGAGGAATAGTGCCCCATTATTGGTATTAGTGGAAGGAATAGTGCCCCATCATTGGTGTCAGTGGGAGGAATAGTGCCCCATCATTGGTGTCAGTGGAGGGAATAGTGCCCCATCATTGGTATTAGTGGGAGGAATAGTGCCCCATCATTGGTATCAGTGGGAGGAATAGTGCCCCATCATTGGTGTCAGTGGAAGGAATAGTGCCACATCATTGGTGTCAGTGGAAGGAATAGCGCCCCTTTGTTGGTGTCAGTAGAAGGAATAGTGCCACATCATTGGTGTCAGTGGAAGGAATAACGCCCCTTTGTTGGTGTCAGTGGATGGAATAGTGCCCCATTATTGGTGTCAGTGGAAGAAACAGTTCCCCCTTCTAGGTGTCAGGGGCAGGAACTATGCTCCACTGTTGCTGACAGTGGGGGGAATAATGGCACAAGGGCCAGATGAGAGCAAGCAAAGGGCCGCATCCAGCCCTCGGGCCGTAGTCTGGAGTCCACTGTTCTACTGTATAATGGAATGCAGACCAGGTTGGAAAAATGAGACTCTAGATCCCACTCTATTGTTCCTGGATTGGATGAAAAGTACCCCCCGAACTCTGATGTTCAGATAATGATCAGGCGTATCCTGGTGAAATAAGAGGAAAACGAAGATTCCTCCCTTGTCATGGTCCTGTTGTACACCTCCCAACTTTGGCACTTGAGAGTGAGGGATACTTTGGAATGTAGAAGACAGGTGGTGCACTCAGCATGCTGTGCTGAAAATGGGTGTGGCTAAATGGCACTGACTATTGGGCGTGGCTTAAAGAAGCATGGTTAAGAAGAGTCTGGGACCACACTGTATACACTGTTACATACCTTGTACCTACTACATACTCCAGAATGATTGTGCTATGAGTGATAGTTTCATATTAATCCCAAAGGATAAGAAAAATTACACAAAGAACTAACACTTTCTGTGATATATTATTGATACATTCACTGTTCCTTTAGACATAAGTAAGAGAGCACAAAAGTCTTTGCTCAACGAAGTTAAATACTTGGCTTAGTATAAATTTCATAGGGAAAGTAATTTTAATATTTTACATTTAATATAATTTATATTACATTTATTTTTAATGCTTTGGGTTATTAGTTCACTCAAAAGAAAGCTGTTTGTCTGTAGAGTCTCTCTGATTGGAACTCCTTCAGAATCCATCAATATGTACTTTGTAGCAGCACAGAGGTGGTGGGGGAGGGGCACTGCAGTGGCTTGTTCAGTGGAGTGTACATTTTGAGATGAGCTATTTAGCTCTGTAAACAACAGTTTGTTTTGTTTTCTGCAAAGCAGGAGTAGCACTACCCACTTAGAAGTTGCTAAAGATTTGGTCCCCCTATAGTTCTGCACAGCCAGGCAACACACAATTCCTTCCAGACTTGCACTCCAGAGACAGTAAGCAGTCCTTGTTTTTTTGGATTTTATTAGGGGATTTGAACCTGGATGGGGATAAGGGATAAATGGGATGCCCAAGGAACTATTAAACAGAGAACAAATTCCCGAAACGATGTATAAGTGCTCATAAGGGTTTCTTCCTTGGAGAGCTATCCAGCCTCTCCTGGTGTACCACCTCAAACCCCAGATAGTTCTCCTCTATCCAGCTGTCTAGAGGAATGCCTGGACTAAGGGATCCGGATTCTGCTGCTTTAATGTACAGTAGAACTGGGGGTTAGTTAGGTTTCCTACCCAAATGACCTCTCCCCTACTCTGGTCCAGGGGGTGTAGAAGTACTCACTGTCCCTCTTCTGCAAGCTGAAGGTTGGTAGCAGCCTTCAGACCTCCTGCTAGGCTGGCTCCTTACTTAGCTCCACTTGACCTCCAGAGGATTTACCCCCCTTAGTGACCAGGCCTCTTTTTGCTACTCAGCACTGCACTAATTCAACTGATAATTGCGCGGTCATGCAATGCTGCACCCAAACGAAAATTTACGTCCTTTTTTTCCCACAAATAGCGCTTTCTTTCGGTGGTATTTGATCACCTGTGCGCTTTTTATTTTTCACGCTATCAACAAAAAAAGGCCAAAAATTTTGAAGAAAAACAATATTTTTTACTTTCAGCTATAAAAAATATATAGTAAACTCAAAGTTGGTTATAAATTTAGGCCAAAATGTATTCTGCTCCATGTTTTTGGTAAAAAAAACCCCAATAAGTGTATATTGATTGCTTTGTGTGAAAGTTATAGCATCTACAAACTATGGTATAGATACTGCAATTTACGCCTATTTTTTTGCTATACAGCGCTGCACTAGTTTAACATACAATTGCGCGGTCATGCAAAACGGTACATAAATTAAATTTACACCCTTTTTTTCCCCACAAATTGAGCTTTCTTTCAGTGGTATTTGATTGCCTGTGCGGTTTTTATTTTTTGCGCTATAAAAAAAAAAAGGCTGACAATTTTGAGGAAAAAAAACTATATTTTGGACATTTTGCTATAAAACATGTCCAGTAAAAAAAAAATTTAAAAATCAAATTTAGTCATAAATTTCTGCCAAAATGCATTCTGCGACATGTCTTTGCTAAAAAAAAACCCAATACGGGTAAATTAATTGGTTTACGTGAAAGTTATAGCGTTTACAAATGGCGGGAAAGATACTGGGATTTTTAGGGTTTTTTTTATATACTAATAATGGCGACGATCAGCAACTTATGGCGGCGATCAGGGACTTATGGCAGCGATCAGCGACTTATGGCGGGACTGCAGGACTGCGGGACTGCGGTGGACATTCTGACATTGGGGGGGTACTGACTTGGGGTCACTGACATCCCCAGTGACACCAATACAGTGATCAGTGCAAAAAAAAAAAACACTGACACTGTACTAATGGCAATGGGGAGGAAGGGGTTAACTTTATTTTTCAGGGAAGGGTTATATGAGTGAGGGGAGTGTTTTACTAGGGGGTGGGGGTGTGTGCTGGATGGAGACAGGCTGATCGGGAGAGAGAGAACTCTTCTGTCCCGATCAGCTTGTCCTTGAGCTGTCAGGGAAGTGACAGAAAGCAGAGCTACTGCAGTTGTGCTCTCTGTCACTGATTGACGCCGATCGCCAGGAGATAGCCGGTAAGGACCGGCTGTGACCCGGCGACTGACATCTGCGGCTGTGATCGGCGGGACAGGTAGGGCGGCGGCGCGCCTCGTGCGCGCCCCCTACCTGTTTACAAAACACACGTTTTAAAACGTGGTTTTGCCTGCCCGTGCCACCCTGCCAACGTATTTATACAGTGGCTGGGCGGCATGTGGTTAATGTACAGTATACCTGGGGCTAGTTAGGTTTCCCACCCAAATGACCTCTCCCCTACTTTGGTCCAGGGGGTGTAGAAGTACTCACTGTCCCTCTTCTGCATGCTGCAGGTTGGTAGCAGCCTTCAGGCCTCCTGCTAGGCTGGCTCCTTACTTAGCTCCACAGCTGGTCCTCTCAGGGGACCAGTGAGGTTCAGTTTTACCTCTGTCCCAATCATTCCTGGAGGCAGGTCCTATCCCTGGGCCCCCTCCCAGGCTTCACACTCCGTTTCCAGCTATCACATCTTCCACCCAAACTCTCCGAACTGAGCAGGCTCCTCTATGCTTAAGGGCTGTCCCAATCCCATCTCAAGCCTCCTGCTTGGGGATTGGTTGGGGTCCCCCCAAGCAGGGGGCGGACTAACCATTTGGGAACTCGGGCACTGCCCGAGGGCCCGGGGTCAGTAGGGGGCCCCATGAGATGCCCCTGGTACCTTTTTCATAGGCTTTTTTGAGTTTGGGCAAGGACACAGGGGCCCCATGATCCCTTATTGCCCGGGGCCCCATGAGTTGTCAGTCCGCCCCTGCTTGCAACCAGTAGGGGAAATCCTTGCAGCTCTCCAATCCCTAGGCCAAAATGCCTGAGACAAAGATCGTTCTCTTGATAGCATCTTCACCTGGAAGAAGCTTAAGACAGAAGTCCATGTGCCAGGAAGTATCTGAAATATGTAATACCTTCTCAGCCAGCTCACCAGCACACCAAGCCTTATTTTATTGTTGTGGGTTTAGTAACAATTTAAATAAATAAGGATATACAAAGCCGTGAATATGCCAGTTAGTACTGTTCAGTTAATTCATTTGGCAGTTAATGTCACTTTAAAGTTAATTTCCCACATCTGTAGGTTTTTAAAATTGCAATTAGTGTCTATCTATACATAATCAGTGAGTTTGTTAGCTCTCAAATGGATGCACTGATACTGATCCACAGGGAGCAAAAAAGATCAGTCAAAACCAGTCAAAAGACCTGCGTAACAAGGTAATGGAGCTTTATAAAGATGGAAAGGGATATAAAAAGATATCCAAAGCTTTGAATATGCCAGCCAGTTCTGTTCAATGACTTATTAAGAAGTGGAAAGTTCGGAAAGTTCGGAAATCTCTTGATACCCGAGTCAATGCCAGGTAGAACAAGAACGATTGACGCCACAACTGCCAGAAGAATTGTTCATGAAAACCCCACAGGTAACCTCAGGAGAAATACAGGCTGCTATGGAAAAAAGATGGAGCGTTTTTTTTCAAGGAGCACATTATAACGATACTTGAACAAAAATGAGCCACGTGGTTCAGTTGCCAGAAAGAAGCCTTTAGTGTGCCAATGCCACAAAAAAGTCCAGTTACAATATGCCCAACAACGCCTCACAGCTTCTGAAACAATGTAGTCTGGAGTGACAAAACCAAAATAAAGCTTTATGGTCACAACTATAAGTGCTATATTAGGAGAAGGCTAATCATTCAGGCACTTGGGCACTGCCTGAGGGCCCAGGGTCAGTAGGGGGCCCCATGAGATGCCCTTCATACCTTTTAAAGGCTTTTTTGGGTGTGCTTTGAGTGTGGGCAAGGACACAGGGGCCCCATGATCCCCTATTGCCCAGGGGCCCCATGAATTTTCAGTCTGCTCCTGGAGAGGTGTCAACAAGGCCTATTGGGACAAGAATACCATCCCCACTGTGAAGCATAGTGATGGCTCACTGATGTTTTGGGAATTTGTAAGCTCTAGAGGCACGGGAAATATTGTGAAAATTGATGTCAAGACGAATTCAACATGTTGTCAGAAAAAAACTAGCAGACAATTTGCATTCTTCTGCACAAAAGCTGTACATGGAACGCTCCTGGACTTTTCTGGACAACAATGACCCTACGCACAAGACTAAGTTGACCCTCCAGTGGTTACAGCAGAAAAAGGTGAAGGTCCTGGAGTGGTCATCAGTCTCCTGACCTTAAAGCGAAGTTCCACTCACACTGTAAAAAAATAAAAAGTCAGCAGATACAAAAACTGTAGCTGATGACTTTTAAAAAACAGCCACTCATCTGTCCCATGATCTCACGGTGCCTACGTCACAAACCCGTTTTACCAGCCGTCCTGTATTCCAGGCACCGGCATCTTCAGTGTGGGCACCCGGTTCTGACAGCTTGCGGCTTCACAGCCGGGTGCCCACTGCGCATGCGTGTGTAGTGCTGCGCTTCATGAATGACTCCGTCGTCTTCTGGGACCTGTCATGTGTCCCACAAGACTACGGGGAGGGAGGGTAGAAGGACAACCTCCGTTTCCAATCGCCTAGGCAATTCCAGCAGTGGGAGCGGGTACCTGTCAATTTTGGGTACCCATTCTCCCCCCGCTCTGCAAAGGTGCCAATCCTTAATGGGGAGAGGGGGACCAATCTTCCCCTTTTGGGGTGGAACGCCGATTTAATATCTGCTTGCAGACCGCGCATTGCAGTTTATATATATATACTACATGATTGTTTATTTTGTTTGTTTGTCACTGGCTCCAGAGCATGATGATGAATGGGTCCCAGCCAATGATCCAGGGTGGAGAAGGTGACAGGAAAAAGATCTGTCCACACACACACAGATCTCTCCACTGACAGCAGGGATGTGTCGGCTTTAGTCTCTTTGCAAAGTAGGAAATAAAAAATGTCACGTCCCTTAGTAAAAGTTCCACACAGTAAACTCATTAACACTTCCTAGGCTCACAGTTAACCCTTTAATTGCCCTAGATGTTAACCCCTTCAGACCCAGTGTTATTTTTACAGTGACAGCACATTATTAGCACTGATTACTGTATTAGTGTCACTGGAGATGTCAGAAGTTAGTTCATTGTCAGTTAGTGTCAGATTTCCACCGCACACATCACAGTCCCACTATAAGTTGCTGATCACCACTATTACTAGTATAAAAAAGAATAAATAAATAAAAATTCCAGTATAAATATTTGTAGACGTTATAACTTTTATGCAAACCAATTCATTTTTTACCAATGACATGTAGCAGAATACATTTTGGCCTAAATTTATGAAGACATTTAATTTTTTTTTAATTGGTCATGTTTTATAGCAGAAAGTAAAAAATATTGTTTTTTTTTCAAAATTATTAGACATTTTCATTTATATAATAAAGAAATGATGATCAGTGGTGATCAAATACCACCAAAAGAAAACTCTATTTGTGGGGGAAAAAAAATATAAATTTCATTTGGGTACATCATTGCATGACTGCGCAATTTGCCAGTTAAAGTAGTGTAGTTCGGTAAAGTAAAAAAAATGCCCCTGTTCATTAAGGGGGTAAAATCTTCCAGAGCTTTAAAGAGAAGTAGGGCCTTTTTCCCCCTATTTATGCTTACCTAGGTGGATACAGTTCATACAAGAAGACCAAAGACTTTCCATGACCAAGACGAATGGGCAGCTGTACCACCTACAAGACTTCATACTGTCATTGATGCTAAAGTGGCAATACACAGTATAAGAACTAAGAGGATGCAGACTAGGTATAAAAAGTACAGGATAACTGAAATTTTATTAGACACAACAGTCTTTCACATTCTGCATATCTTTCTAAACTCTCTGGGTCCCTTTCCACAGGGCTACACTTGCTGGGCACAAACATAGGACATGACTTGGCGATTAAGGTTGAAGTGGTAATACCAATCTTCATATTCCAAGGATAAACGTAGAGAGGTTCATGTGTTTACTTTCCACTCAACCAGTCACTCATTACCTCTCTTGGGGGGGACAGTTGCAGTTTCCTGTAGGCCCAAAAGAGAACATCCCTTGCAGCCAGTAGGGAAAGTCCTTGCAGCACTCCAATCCGTAGGCCAAAAGGATTGGGAGAAAGATAGTTCTCTTCATAGCACCTGGCAGAAACTTAAGTGAAAATACCATGTGCCTGGTCTGTAAGTATCTGTAATATTTAATACCTTAGCAGCCAGCTTTCCAGGCCATCCAAGCCTGCTGATTGACAATAAAGTAAACACCCATAACACAGAATGGCACTTCTCTAACAAGGGGTGGACTGACCATTTGGAAACTCGGGCACTGCCCGAGGGCCCAGGGTCAGTAGGGGGCCCCAGGAGATGCCCCTGGTACCTTTTTCATCATAGGCTTTTTTGAGTTTGGGCAAGGACACAGGGGCCCCATGATCCCCTATTGCCCGGGGGCCCCATGAGTTGTCAATCCGCCCCTGCCTTGGAATATGAAGATTGAGATACCACTTGAACCTTAATCGTCAAGTCATGTCCTATGTTTGTGCCCAGCAAGTGTAGCCCTGTTGAAAGGGACCCAGAGAGTTTAGAAATATATGCAGAATATGAAAGACTGTGTTATTTCTAATACAATTTCATTTATCCTGTACTTGTTATACCTGACTCCCTATTCTCGGTGCACTAGTGTAATAAACCTGTCCAAATTTAACCCCAAAGTGATTGGCACCCATCCTTCTTCCATCCCGACACAAGAATCACCCCCTGAGATGGATGGGACTATATTACCAAGTAAGTAGGCTTAGGGCATTTCAAATGTGTATTGTTGGAACCCGAAGGTCAAGATTTAGTTGTCAGTCCGCCCCTGTCTCTAACACACCTGGATGGAGCAAGCTCAAGCAGCAAGTGACTGATATGGCACAGTCCATGCCTACAGAACACGAACAGGTTCACTCCAACAAGTTGGACTACAGCCCTCTCTTTTCTACAGAATCCCAAAAAGGTAAAAGGAAATTTTGAAAAATAAAACATCTCTACAATGGTAAGACCGCTATTGAAAAAAAAAAAATGATTTTATTATTTTGTCCTGACACCAATTTTATGCAGGTTGCTTACAATTTTTTTGTCTGAGAGCTTTGGTCCTTATCCCGTAGATCAGAGGGTTTACAGAAGTAGCTATGCTGGTACCAATCAAAGGTATGATAACATCAACATTTGTTGATACAGAACCCCAGTTTAGCCTGTACCTCAAACTAATGAACAAGAGGGTCACAGCATAAATAGAGAAGGCCAATATGTGGGTCATCAATGTATGCATGGCTTTCTGAGAGGATTCTGCAGAAAGTTTTAGACAGATGACTACTGTTCTTATGTAACAGAACATTATTATAAGCAAGCAGCCAATCACCAATAACAGGGTCCCAGTCGTTCCATATATGACATAAATTGTTATATCACTACAAGCAAGCCGTTGTAGAGAGAAGATCTCACAAAATACATTGTTGATATTTACCCTACAAAAAGATAGTCTTGATGTCAACAATACACTCACAGTTATTGTCACCACATGGAAAACATATATGGCAAGTGTTATTTTTTGAGTTGTGAAGTTGGTCATCAGAGTGTGATATCTCAGAGGGTGGCCTACAGCCAGATATCGATCATATGCCATTGCCGTAAAAGTAAACATTTCAACCCACGCAAAAGTCTGGATACAGAAAGACTGACAGAGACATCCTGTGAGTGAGATGGTTGAGCATCCAGACAACAAGTCAATGGCCAGCTTGGGGAAATATGATGAGTTTGCAAACGTCACATTCATTACCAAGACACATATAAAGATGTACATAGGTTCATGCAAGCTTTTCTCTGTCCAGGTTACGTAGATAATCATAGAACTCATAAACAATGTGACTGTAAATAATGCAAGAGCCAAAACAGCACATACATGTCGATATGATTCAAGCTCAATAAGTCCCATCAGAACAAAGTTGGTAACAGTTACAGAGACATTCTTGGAAGATGAGCTCATGGCTTGAACTTATGTCTTGCAAAACCAACAATTCCTAAATTGTTCTTTTCAATCTGAATACTGTAAATTGAAACATGTCATTCATAGAGCCCCTCTGCATATTATTGTGACTCTCGTTGCATTGCTTTTCTCCTGAATTCAGTAGGGCTTTTATAGGTTTCCTAAAGCTCTCACCTCACTCACAGTCTAGATTTAGAAACTTTGCAGTCACTGCGTCCAAGTCTTCCCAGGGGACCACAGCTGATACAGGTGCCTCTGATGGACTAATTAGTGTCAGAAATGTAATGAAGTAGTGCAGGTAAATTTAACAAGCTTTCCCAATGAGAAAACAAACATGAAATGTAAAATATTAACAAAAGCAAAGAGAAATTTTTAATTAAAATGTGAACTGATCTTAGTTTTGCTTCATCAATGTGTAAAATACATCTCTTCTCTTTTGTTGGTTTGATGTATTGATGACTCAATCACGTACAGTCATGTATAAACCCCTGGACAAGGTGAACATTTTACATCCACCACTTCATCCAGAACCCACAACATCTTTAAAATGTTTAAGACCTTGCTAGGCAAAGGGAAAGCTGGACTGTTATGCACCTCCTGTGACTCCCCTAGCACCAGCAGAATGTTCATGATGATCACTATTATCATTAAATGCCATCAAGTCAAGCCATCAAGTTTGCTACCGGTGACCACATGAATAGTATTTCTCCAGAATGACATGTTATCTGTTTTGGTCTTAGTAGGGATCAGCAAATCTGTATGGATTTACTTTTATGAATTCTGCTTGAAATTTGTAAAACTCAAACTAAGCTTTGAATTCCATTCAAGCCAAGAGGGAAGGAGACAATCACATCAGTTGTGAAAGTCCCTTGGAATTTGTCCTTTACAATCATGTTATGTTGTGCTGAGGTTTATGTGTTGGTCTGTGGGATTCCTGCTCTTGATCCAATTTGCTCCTGCAGGGGAAAAACATTCCTTCTTGATCCCCAGAGAAGCAATCAGATTTCCCTGGATCAACTTTACCTATAAATGTTAGTATACAGTTATATTTTCTGTATCTAGGAAAGAGAATCCAGGCCTTTTTTGAAGCAATCCCACTGAGCTGGCCAGAACCAACTCTTGAAGGAGTCTATTCCCACATTTTCACAGCTCTTAACTGTGAAGAACATTTATTTTCCTCCAGATGTAAAGAGTGCCCCCTTGTCCTCTGTGATGACCTCAGGGTGAATAACTCTACACCAAGTTCACTATATGAACCACTGATGTATATATACATGGAGATCACATCCCCCCTTAGTTATTATACATGGAGATCACATCCCCCTTAGATGTATTATACATGGAGATCATATCCCCCCTTATGTTATTATATATGGAGATCATATCCCCCCCTTATGTATTATACATGATGATCATATTCCCCTTTATGTTATTATACATGGAGATCATATCCCCCCTTATTTATTATACATGGAGATCATATCCCCCCTTATATATTATACAAGGAGATCATATCCCCCCCTTATGTATTATACATGGTGATCATATCCCCCATTATGTATTATACAAGGAGATTTATATCCCCCCTTATGTATTATTACATGCTGATCATATCCCCCTTATGTATTATACTGGGTGATCATTATCCCCCCTTATGTTTTTATACAGGGAAATCATATCCCCCTTATGTATTATACTTGGAGATCATATCCCCCCTTATGTAATTATACATGGAGATCATATCCCCCCTTATGTATTATATGGAGATCATATCCCCCCTTATGTATTATACATGGAGATCATATCCCCTCTTATGTATTTATACATGGAGATCATATCCCCCCTTATGTAATTATACATGGTGATCATATCCCCCTTATGTATTATACATGGAGATCATATCCCCCCTTATGTTTTATACATGGAAATCATATCCCCCTTATGTATTATACATGGAGATCATAACCCCCCTTATTTATTATACAAGTATGTAATATTATCCCCCCCTTTATGTATTTATACATGGAGATCATTTATCCCCTCTTATGTATTTTAATACAAGGAGATCATATCCCCCCCTTATGTATTATACATGGAGATCATATCCCCCCTTAAATATTATACATGGTAGATTTATATCCCCCCTTAATTATTATTAAATGAGAGTTCACATCCCCCCTTATGTATTATTACATGGTGATCATATCCCCCCCCTTATGTTTTATACATGAAGATCATATCCCCCCTTATGTATTATACATGGAGATCATATCCCCCTTATGTTATTATACATGGAGATCATATCCCCCCTTATGTATTATACATGGTGATCATATCCCCCTTATGTATTATACATGGAGATCATTATCCCCCCCTTATGTATTTTTATACATGGGGATTATATCCCCCCTTATGTATTATACATGGAGATCATATCCCCCTTATGTTTTATACATAGAGATCATATCCCCCTTATGTATTATACATGGAGATTATCCATATCCCCCCTTATGTATTATACATGGTGATCATATCCCCTTATGTAGTAAATTACATGGAGATGATCATACCCCCCCTTATGTATTATTACATGGTGATCATATCCCCCCCTTATGAGATTTATTATTTTTTTTTTATTATTTTTTTCATCCACCTTTGTTTAGATCATTATCCCCCTTATGTATTATACATGGTGATCATATCCCCCCTTATGTATTATACATGGGAGATCATATCCCCCTTATTTGTTAGTTTATACATGGAGATCATATCCCCCTGTATGTTATTATATACATAGAGATCATATCCCCCCTTATGTATTTATACATGGAGATCATATCACCCCTTATGTTTTATACATGGAGATCATATCCCCTTAAATGTAATTATCATGGAGAGATCATATCCCCCCCTTGTTGTATTATACATGCTGATCAGGAGCATCCCCCCTTATGTATTATAACATGGATTGATCATATCCCCCTTATGTATTTTTACATGAAGATCATATCCCCCCTTATGTATTATACATGGAGATCATATCCCCCCTTATGTATTAACATGGAATCATATCCCCCTTATTATTTAATACATTGGAGATCATATATCCCCCTTATGTATTTTACTATGGAGATTTTATTATCCCCCCTTATGTATTTATACATGGAGATCATTATTCCCCCTTTGTATTTTTACATGGAGATCATATCCCCCTTATGTATTATACATGGAGATCATATCCCCCCCCTGATTATTTTTATAACATGGAGATCATATCACCCTTATGTATTTTTAATTGGAGATCATTATCCCCACCTTTTGTATATATACATGGAGATAAAAATATCCCCCCTTAAGTATTATACATGGAGATCTATATCCCCCCTTATGTATTTATACACGTTGATCATAATTCCCCCTTTATGTAATTATACATTATAGAGATCATATCCCCCCTTGTAGTGTATTTTATAGAAATTTGGTGATCATATCCCCGCTTATTGTTGTATTTATACATGGAGATCATATCCCCCCCTTAAACAATTATTATACATGGGGATTATATCCCCCCTTATGTATTATGTACAATGGAGATCATATCCCCCTTATGTATTATACATTCTGAGATCATATCCCCCCGTTATGTATTATACATGGAGATTTTTTATCCTTACTTATATTATAATATGGTGATCACATATCCCCCTTTTGTAGGATTATTTGGAGATCATATCCCCCCTTATGTTATTATACTTCATGGAAATTCATGTCCCCCCTTTATGTATTATACCTTGTGATCATATCCCCCTTATGTATCTATATTTATGGTAAGATTTTCATATCCCCCTTCTGTATTATACATGGAGATCATATCCCCCTCTTATGTATTTTTACAAGGTTTAGATCATTATCCCCCCTTTGTATTATTTGAAGATCATATCCCCTTTATGTATTTGTTATTAATACATGGTGATCATATCCCCCCTTATGTATTTTTTGTTTATGGAGATCATATTCCCCATTGTTTTATACATGGAGATCATATCCCCCCTTTATGTATTATACATAGAGATCATTATCCCCCCTTTTATGTATTATACATGGATTTCTTATCCCCCTTATGTATTGTAATACATGGTGTGGATCAGTATCCCCCTTAGTTTATTTATACATAGGTGATCATATCCCCCCTTTTTGTATTATACATGCTGATCAATAAACCTCGGGCCTTATTTATTACTGTAGACATGGAGATCATTTATCCCCCCTTATGTTATTTAAGACATGGTGATCATATCCCCCTTATATATTTATACATGGAGATTTATATCCCCCTTCTTATGTAATTATACATGGAAGATCATATCCCCCTACTTAGCTAAGTTATGGGGGAGGTTTTTAGAATATTTGGGGGTATTAATACATTTTTTTTGAATCATATCCCCCCTTATGTTTTTTGTTGTATTTTATATATGGAGATCAATACCCCCTTATTTCTGTATTTGTGTAATTCATGGTGATTTATTTCCCCTTATGTTTTATTTTCTATTTGTGATCATATCCCCCTTATGTATTATTTTATCATTTTTTTAGATCATTTTTCCCCCCTTATGTTTTATATATGGATATACATTATCCCCCTTTTATTATACATGGAGATCATATCCCTATTATTTATTTTTACATGGAGATTTATTTTTTTTATGTATTATTACATGTTGATAGTTATCCCCCTTTTTTGTATTATTTGTTTTATTTTTATCCCCCCTTATTTTTTTATACATGGAAAGATCCATATTTTTTTTTTCTATTTTTGTATTTATAGATGGAGATTACCCCCATTTATGTATTAAACTTGTAGATTATTTTATCCCCTTATGTTATTATACATGGAGATTTATCCCCTCTTATGTATTTATACAAGGAGATCATATTTTTTGTTATGTTTTCTACATGGAGATCATATCCCCCCTTTTATTTTTACATTGTAGTCGTGTGTTTTTCATAATTATCCCCCCTTATGTTTTATTACATTTTATTTTGATCACAGGATCCCCCTTATTTATTATATTTTGATCAATTTCCCCCCCCATTAATTATTGGATTCTACATGAAGATCATATTTTTTTTTGTTTTATACATGGAGATTCATATTTTTATCTTATGTTTTTTATTTTTTTTGTACATGGAGATCATATCCCCCCTTTTGTATTAGTAATACATGGAGAATCATATCCCCCTTATGGTATTATTTGTCTGTTTGATCATATCCCCCTTATGTTTTTTTACATGGAGATCATATCCGCCTCCTTTTGTATTATACATGGGGATTGTTATCATATTAATTATGATTTATGCACCTGGTAGATCATATAACCCCCTTATTTGTTTATACAAGAGATCATATCCCCCCTTTGTATATTTACATTTTAGATCATACCCCCCTTATAATATTATACATGGTGATATTTATTTTAGATTCTTGTATTTTGCTGTATTATTACATGGATATCATATTCCCCCTTTGTATTACAATTTACATGGAGAAGTTATATTTTGACTTTTTACGTTTTATTATACATGGTGATCATATCCCCCTTATGTTTTATACATGGGAGATCATATTTTTTTTATGTATTTGTATACATGGTTGATCATTTGTTTTTTTGTATTTACATTTAGATTTATTTGAGTTTTTTTTCTTTTGTTTTATTACATTTATTTTTTTTATTTTTTATCAAATTATTGTATTGTTTAGACATTCGTCTTGTATTTTTTCATTATCCCCCTTTATTTTTATACATTCAGATGCTTTTATCCCCCCTTATGTTTTTCTTTAATTTATGGAGAATCATTTATTTCCCTTTTTTGTTTCCGGTTTGATTTTTTTTTGTGTTGAGATTGTTATTTATTCCCCCTTATTTATTTTGTATTTTACATGCTGATCATTATTTTTTTTATGTATTATACTGGAGATTTATATTTCCTTTTTTGTATTTTTTATTATGAAGATTCATATCCCCCATTATGTATTATATTTTATAGGCATGTTGGAGTTTTTTCCCCCTTATGTTATATTATCCATTTTTTTTTATCCCCTTTATGTTTATACTCATGGAGATCTATTTCCCCCCTTAATGTATTAATTATTTTGGATGGAGATCATTATATCCCCCCTTATGTATTATACATGGAGATCATATCCCCTTATTAATTTATTTAAATTTTGGAGATCGATTTTTATTACCCCCTTTATTTTATTTACATGGAGATCATATCCCCCCTTTAAAGTATTATACATGGAGTTCTTATCTCCCTTATGTATTTATACATTCATATCCCCCCTTATGTATTATACATGGGGATCATATCCCTTAAGTTTCTTATATATCATGGAGATTGACTATATCCCCCCTTATGTATTTATACACTTGTGATCATATCCCCCCTTATGTATTATACATGGAGATCATATCCCCCCTTTTGTATTATACATGGTGATCATATCCCCTTTATGTATTTTCTAAAACTTTTTGATTCATTATCCCCCCCTATTAGTATTATACATGGGGATTTTATCCCCCTCTTAAATGTATTTATACATGGATATCATATCCCCTTATGTATTATAGGATTAGAGATGGAAACATTATCCCCCCTTATGTATTATACATGGAGATTCATGATCCCCCTTATGTATTTACATGGAGATCATACAGGAGATTTTTTTGATTTTATCATCCCCCCTTATGTATTATACATGGTGATCATATCCCCCTTATGTAGGTTACATGGAGATCATATCCCCCCTTTATGTATTATACATGGAGATTCATATCCCCTTTATGTATTATACATGGTGATCATATCCCCCTTATGTATTATACATGGAGATCATTATCCCCCTTATGTATTATATTTGAAGAAACATATCCCCCCTTATGTATTATACATAAAGATCATATCCCCCCTTATGTATTATACATGGAGATCATCTATCCCCCTTATGTATTATACATGGTGATCATATCCCCCTTATGTATTAACTACAAACTGAATCATATTCCCCCTTTGTATTCTTACATGGTGATCCATATCCCCCCTTATGTATTATACATGCTGATCATTTATCCTCCTTTATGTATTATACATGGAGATTATATCCCCCCCCTTATGTAATTATACATGGTGATCATATCCCCCATATGTATGAACCCTATACATGGAGATCATATCCCTCTTATGTATTATACATGAAGATCATATCCCCCTTATGTATTATACATGGAGATACATTATCCCCCTTATTGTATTATACATGGAGATCATATCCCCCCTTATGTATTATACATGGAGATCATATCCCCCCCTTATGTATTATACATGGAGATCATATCCCCCCTTTATGTATTATAAAAGGAGATCATATCCCCCCTTATGTAATTTATACATGGAGATCATATCCCCCAATTTAAAGTATTATACATATGAGATCATATCCCCCCTTATGTATTATACACGTTGATCATATCCCCCTTATGTATTATACATGGAGAGATCCATATCCCCCCTTAATGTATTATTCAGTGGTGATCATATCCCCCTTAATGTATTTATACATGGAGATCATATCCCCCCCCCTTATGTATTATACATGGAGATCATATCCCCCCTTATGTATTATTACATGGTGATCAATATCCCCTCTTATGTTATTATACATGGAGATCAATCCCCCCTTATGTATTATACATGGAGATCATATCCCCCTTATGTATTACACCATGGAGATCATATCCCCCCTTAGTGTATTATACATGGAGATCATATCCCCTCTTAATTCCTCTTCTCAAGAGAGAATAAATTCAGTTCCTCCAATCTTTCCTCATAGCAGATCTCCTCCATGCCTCTTTAGTTGCCCTTCTCTGTACTTTCTCCAGTTCCTCAATGTTCTTTTTGTGAATTGGTGCCCAAAACTGAACTGCATATTCCAGTAATGAGGGTCTTACTAATGATTTGTACCCGGGGTAATATGATATCTCTCTCTCAGATGTCTATACCTCCTTTAAATACACCAGTATATTATTAATACTAATGATACAATGGCTCCCGCTGCTGTCTCAGCCAATTAGGAGAGGGAGTCCCGGCATAGACTCTAGTGCACATCGCTGGATCAAGGGGGGGCTTTCTGGTGAGTATTAAGGGGCTGGAGACTGCTGGGAGGACAATGCTGCACACAGAAAGTTTTTTACCTTCATGCATTCTATAAAAATCCTTGAGCCTTTACAACCACTTTAAAGTGCAATTTCTTGGAGGGGGCTAACAGTTTGTTTTCAAAAGGCTATTCTTTTCGAGAAGGGGGCAGTGGGACCTTCATATGCTGTGTGCGGTACTGTAATTAAATAATATATATATATATACTTTTTTTTTCACTACAGCCGAGCATATAAAGGTCTGTTTTTGGAACAGCCCACTGTCTGTAAAAAAATGGTTTAAAAAAAATGAAAAAGAAATGCCAATTGGGAAATCCAGCCCTGCCTAAACAAATGTATTTTTAGGAGATACTGCACTATGGTGGTCCCTTCTGTTTTTTACCCCTCTTTAGTGAGCACATTATTCAGGAGCGGTGAGATGCCTTCTCCATGACCAGAGGTTTTATGGCTGCAGGGCAGTCATGTTCATTATGAAATCTGTGCGGGGGATCCAACATTCTGGTAAAGATCTTAGTGATCCTTTTGGTGGAAGGGCTCTGAGGCACTTCTCCTTCCTCCCTGTGGTGGTTTATTTTGTGCACCATCTCAACAGTTGATCACTTCTTTGGGACATTTACATTGATTGAATAATTTATTCATTTTGGACGATTTACTTATTTCCTGTGTTTTGTGTATTATACTGATTGATTAACAATTTTCACTTTGTTTTTGCATTTTTTATTGCACATGCACTTTATTGGATTATGCTTTGCACTTTAAATCTGTTGAGTATTGAGTATATCTGTTAATATCTATCTATCTATCTATCTATCTATCTATCTATCTATCTATCTATCTATATCTATCTATCTATATCTATCTATCTATCTATCTATCTATCTATCTATCTATCTATCTATCTATCTATCTATCATCTATCTCTCTATCTATCTATCATCTATCTATCTATCTATCTATCTATCATCTATCTCTCTATCTATCTATCATCTATCTATCTATCTATCTATCTATCTACCTATCTATCCATTCAGTCGTATCTGACCCTTGGCGATTGCGTGGACCATCACTCGTAAGCGACTTTATCCATGAATCCTCTTAGCAATTATGTTTACAGGGTAGGTTGCCAGGTCTCTCCCCAACCCCTACCATGCAGGAGATCCTTGGTTGAGTGTTCATTTCCAGTATATGCACATTTTGTATTTAGATTCATGTTGTAATGTCTTTGCTAATACGTACCTAGAAATATATATTCCTCCAATAATATAACTCTGTGATCAAGCCCCGGTTGGCGGGGTGAAACGCGTCCAATGGCAAGGCCGACATGGCGGCTGAGGCCATTCCTTCCTACACAGAACCACACAGGTGTCTCCTTTCTTCTCCCTTTTGTGAGTTACTAGATTGACATTTGGATGCTGCTCCCCTGCACATGTCAGTGAGGTGATTCATAAATCAGCTTTTGAGTGGCGCCACAACGCTTCACATGTCAGGAATATATATTGATTGATAAATTTCTTTGCACATGAACTTTGTGTGAATATATTGATTTATTAAGCATTTAAAGGGGTAGCACACCCATTTTAGGTGCTCTATTGCAGGAGTCACCAAACTTTCTAAACAAAGGGCCAGTTTACTGTTCTTCAAACTTTAGGAGGGCCATACTGTGGCCAGTTGGAGTAGAAGATGTCTTGGTGTCAGTGGTAGTAAACAGTGTCCCCCTCGTTGGTGTCAGTGAGAGGAATAGTGCACCATCGTTGGTGCCAGTGGGAGAAATAGTGCCCCGTTTTTGGTGTCAGTTGGAGGAATAGCGCCACATCATTGGTGTCAGTGGAAGGAATAGTGCCCCATCATTGGTGTCAGTGGAAGGAATAGTGCCCCTTCTTTGGTGTCAGTAGAAGGAATAGTGCCACATCATTGGTGTCAGTGGAAGGAATAGTGCCCCATCATTGGTATCAGTGGAAGGAATAGTGCCCCATCATTGGTGTCAGTGGAAGGAATAGTGCCCCTTCTTTGGTGTCAGTAGAGGGATAGTGCCACATCATTGGTGTCAGTGGTAGGAATAGTGCCCCATTGTTGGTGTAAGTGGATGGAATAGTGCTCCATCATTGGTGTCAGTGGAAGAAACAGTTCCCCCTTCTAGGTGTCAGGGGCAGGAACTATGCTCCACCATTGCTGACAGTGGGGGGAATAATGGCACAAGGGCCAGATGAAAGCAAGCAAAGGGCCGCATCCAGCCCTCGGGCCGTAGTCTGGAGACCACTGTTCTACTGTATAATGGAATGCAGACCAGGTTGGAAAAACGAGACTCTAGATCCCACTCTGTTGTTCCTGGATTGGATGAAAAGTACCCTCCGAACTCTGATGTTCAGATAATGATCAGGCGTATCCTGGTGAAAAAACTAAGATTCCTCCCTTGTCATGGTCCTGTTGTACACTTCCCAACTTTGTAACTTGAGAGTGAGGGATACTTTGGAAAGTAGAAGACAGGTGGTGCACTTAGCATGCTGTGTTGAAAATGGGTGTGGCTAAATGGCACTGACTATTGGGCGTGGCTTAAAGAAGCATGGTTAAGAAGAGTCTGGGACCACACTGTACACACTGTTACATACCCTGTGCCTACTACATACTCCAGAATGATTGTGCTATGAGTGATAGTTTCATATTAATCCCAAAGGATAAGAAAAATTACTCAAAGAGCTAACACTTTCTGTGATATATTATTGATACATTCACTGTTCCTTTAGACATAAGTAAGAGAGATAGCACAAAAGTCTTTGCTGAATGAAGTTAAATACTTGACTTAGTATAAATTTCATAGGGAAAGTAATTTTAATATTTTACATTTAATATAATTTATATTACATTCATTTTTAATGCTTTGGGTTATTAGTTCACTCAAAAGAAAGCTGTTTGTCTTCAGACTCTCTCAGATTGGAACTCCTTTAGGATCCATCAATATGTACATTTTAGCAGCACAGAGGTGATGGGGGAGGGTCACTGCAGTGGCTTGTTCAGTGGAGTGTACATTTTGAGATGAGCTATTTAGCTCCGTCAACAGCAGATTGTTTTGTTTTCTGCAAAGCAGGAGTAGCACTACCCACTTAGGAGTTACTGAAGATTTGGTCCCCCTCTGGTTCTGCACAGCCAGCAACACACATTTCCTTCCAGACTTGCACTCCAGAGACAGTAAGCAGTCCTTGTTTTTTTGGATTTTATTAGGGGATCTGAACCTGGATGGGGATAACGGGTACATGGGATGCCCAAGAAACTGTTAAACAGAGAACAAATTCCCGAAACTATGTACAAGTGCTCATAAGGTTTTCTCTTCCTTGGAGAGCTATCCAGCCTCTCCTGGTGTACCACCTCAAACCCCAGATAGTTATCCTCTATCCAGCTGTCTAGAGGAATCCTTGGACTAGGGGATCCAGATTCTGCTGCTTTAATGTACAGTACAGCTGGGGGCTAGTTAGGTTTCCTACCCAAATGACCTCTCCCCTACTCTGGTCCAGAGGGTGTAGAAGTACTCACTGTCCCTCTTCTGCAAGCTGAAGGTTGGTAGCAGCCTTCAGACCTCCTGGTAGACTGGCTCCTTACTTAGCTCCACAGCTGGTCCTCTCAGGGGACCAGTGAGGTTCAGTTTTACCTCTGTCCTAATCCTTCCTGGAGGCAGGTCCTTACCCTAGGCCCCCTCCCAGGCTTCACACTCTGTTTCTTGCTATCACATCTTCCACCCGAACTTTCCCTGCTACTGAGCAGGCTTCTCTATGCTTAAGGGCTGTCCAAATCCCATGTCAAGCTTCCTGCTTGGGGATTGGTTGGGGTCCCCCCAAGCACACAGATCAGCCACTCCCCACCCCCACCCACTGAGTTCTAGAGACTTCTCCAAGTCTCTAGATCAGGTTCAGGTATCAGAGAGCTGATCTGCAGAGCCTCTCAGCCCCAACCCAAATTTGTCCCCTCTGAACAACAACATAAGAAATACAAGAAATGTGTTTTGCCCGGTCACTCACTTTCTCTTTAAAAATGGTGCATATTGTATGTTCTATTTGTGGTCAAACATTCGAACCTAATGAATGTTCGACCATGAACTTTAAGTTCAATGCAAGTCTATGGGACTTGAACTTGTAAATTCAAAAGTGCCCATTTTAGAGGCTTATGTACATGTTATTGGCCATGAAAGGGGTATGGGGACTCCGGTACTGCACTGAGAGACATGAATCAGTGAAAAAAAAAATGTTTTTTTTTTCAAAAAGTGCCATTTTTAAAGGGACAGCCATTTTGCATTGCTTAAAGTAAAAAAAATGTACAAAGAACCTGCTGAAGCAGGACTGAAATCATTAAAAAAAATAAAATTTTTATTAAAAAAAAAGTGTCCCCCCCCAATTTATACCAGACCCTCCTAAGGTTAGGAGTGACCCCACAGTAAAAAATTCAAAAAAGTGAATGGGGTTCACCCTACAAGCCATATCAGGCTCTTTAGGTCTGGTAGGACTTTTAAGGAGAAACCCAGGGAAAAAGTGTTGAGTCCCCCCTAAATTCCTACCAGACCCTTGATTCGAACACAGGCCCGACAGGGCAGGAAATTGGGGAACAAGTAAGTGCCAGTGTCTCCAAGCCAATGGGTACAAGGGCCTCTTTCTCACAACGCTGGCCCGGTGGTTGTGGGGGTCTGCGGGCAGTGGGCAGGGTACCCCTTTAAATAAGGGGGCACCCTGATGCTGCCCCCCCTTGTGAATAAGTAAGGAATACTTGTACCTACATCCAATCACTAAAGGTTTAAATCCAGTAAAAAATAAATACACCAGACTTTTGAAAAAATCCCTTTATTGAACAAAAACAAAACAACAGTGTTTGACAAGTCCTTTATTTAAAAAAAGCCAAAAAAATTGTTCCATTGTTGTAATCCATCATCAATCATGGCATCCAGTGTTGTTATGATGACGACAACTTGCTAAGATTAAAAAAAAAAAAAATGACGTCCACCGACCCGTCTGCACTCACCGAGCACTCACTGCAATCTGACATTTGCCAGTCAACAACCAGTAAACAATTCAGCAAAGCTATTGGTGATGTCATCACTAGGTCCGTCCAATTGTGCTGTGATTGGCCAAAACATTGCAGCTGACCTGTGGTCAGGTGCATTGCCTTGGTCAATCACAGTGCACTGTGAGAAATCAGTGCATTGTGGGGGAGTGTGGCGGGCAAACAGTCCGCCAAACGCCCTTCAATTTGTGTGTTCGGTGTTACATTTGACTGGAACGTTAAGCCCATCCCCACTATATATTATCAATTCTCCAAGGAGATGCAACATTTAAGCACAACTGTATGTACCTGAGTAAGTTTCAACACCATCCAACACCAGGAATTTAAGGAGGCCACAGATGGATCAAATCTCAGCTGGTTTAGCAGGGACCAGATGAGATTTGCTCTATCTTTGAGCAGGCTGGTTGTACCCAAGTTGATCCATCGATTGACTTCAGTATAATCAGCCTGTTGGATTTTTTACATACGATTACTGATGGTGGCTATAGCTGCTGGAAATAATCATTGTGTTCTGCTGGCCAGAAGACTCCCTTCCAGAAAAACACAATAGTCCTGCGGGACTGACTGTGTTGATGGGAAAATCAAGCTATTTTCTTTCCTTCCATTCATGGTGGAAGGAAAAAAAAATGGAATCCTCTATGGCTTGTCTTACTCAGGGGGGTCTCTTGCAGTGGGATGGCAGTAAAGGATCATGGATCATTGCGTATGTGAGGGGGTACCTTGCCATAGATGAGCTATCAGGAGGCCCTGCCACTTTGCTCTAAATGAGCAGATGACAGAGCCTTTTTAACTAACCCTTTAAAACCTATTCCTAACCTTAATTTAAAAAAAAGAACCTTAGCCCTAACCTACCTTACCCCTTAAGAGCACAAACCTCCAAGATAACCCCTTTCTTTACATTTTTACCTTGTCCTGAAGCCATTGCCCCAATCAGCACACCATCAAATATTACAGATTAACCTATGAACCCCACATACACTGAGCACATTGTATTATGTACCCTATTACACTCTGCAGCATGCACCCCAATACATTCAGCCAATATGTGTGACCCTGTTTCCCATTTGGTTTGGTTAAAAATTGCCTAATAATCATTGTGCTCTTTTAAATGCATGCACCTTGGCCCTTTACTGCTCACTAACTGGCATCTTTATTAGGTATACCTTGCTAGGGCTCGGAAAATATCCATCACACCATTGCACCACCACCACACATCCAAACTGTTGATACAAGGCACGATGGATCCATGGCTTCGTGTTGTTGATGAAAATTCTGACCCTAAATGGTGTGGCAACCAGTCTGCCTATTCTCCTCTGACATCAGCAAGGCATTTCCGTCCACACAACTGCCGCTCACTGGATATTTTCTCTTTTTTGGACCATTCTCTGTAACCCCTAGAGACGGTTGTGCTTAAAAGCCCAGTAAATCAGCAGTTTTTTAATACTTAGACCAGCACGTCTGGCATCAACAACCATGCCACATTCAGAGTCACCTAAATCTCCTTTCTTCCCCATTCTGATGCTCGGTTTGAACTTCCTCACCACGTCTACATGCTCAAATGTATTGATTTGCTGCCATGTGATCAGATGATTAGCCAATTGTTTTACCAAGAAATTTAACATGTGTACCTAATAAAGTGGCTGGTGAGTGCATATGCCATACCACCTTGAAGTAGCCAGTGATGAACAAATTGCTGCTCATGAGAGAGTAAAGCAGAAGACTGGCTAGCCTCTGACTGTAAACTAAGTACCGGTCAAATGGATGATAGTCGACTGTCAAAGGGGATGTTGTTGGCTGTGAATGAGGGAGGTAAGTGGCTGTAAAAGTGCTACTGGCTGTGACTAGAACTATTAAACTCTTAAAGAAGTGTTTGCAATGACACTACGTCAAAAACTAGATAGAATACAACCCTAGAAATGCCATTGGTAGGAAAGGGATCGTATAGGTAAATGTTAGTATAGAGCTGTTGCTAAGCTTTTTCAACAACTAGGTTTATTACACTAGTGCACCGAGAATAGGGAGTCAGGTATAACAAGTACAGGATAAATGAAATTTTATTAGAAAGAACACAGTCTTTCATATTCTGCATATATTTCTAAACTCTCTGGGTCCCTTTCCACAGGGCTGCACTTACTGGGCACAAACATAGGACATGACTTGACGATTAAGGTTCAAGTGGTATCTCAATCTTCATATTCCAAGGATAACATAGAGGGGTTCATGTGTTTACTTTCCACTCAACCAGTCACTCATCACCTCTCTTGGGGGGGGGGAGAGTTGCAGTTTCCTGTAGGCCCAAAAGAGAACATCTCTTGCAGCCAGTAGGGAAAGTTCTTGCAGCACTCCAATCCGTAGGGCAAAAGGATTAGGAGAAAGATAGTTCTCTTTATAGCACCTGGCAAAAACTTAAGTGAAAAGACCATGTGCTTGGTCTGTAAGTATCTGTAATATTTAATACCTTAGCAGCCAGCTTTCCAGGCCATCCAAGCTTGCTGATTGACAATAAACACCAATAACACAGAATGGCACTTCTCTAACACACCTGGAAGGAGCAAACTCAAGCAGCAAGTGACTGAGATGGCACAGTCCATGCCTACAGAACATGAACAGGTTCACTCCAACAAGTTGAAAAGGAGAAGAAGCTCCTCGAAGTGCAGCATAACACATTATTGAACATAAAAGGTAGAAACCCTCACATTTATGAGGTAAAAGTAATGCATGGTATAATGGTATGATGTAACATCGGACAGGGGAGTGTAGTCATCCATGTAACTGAGCTGTCATTGGTACAAGGTCTCAGAGTGCCGCTGGAGCAGCATGGTGGCTGGAAGGGAGACATAAATGCCTCATAAATGTGAGTGTTCCTACCTTTTATCTTCAATAAAATGTTATGCTGCACTTAGAGGCGCTTCTTCTCCTTCTCATTCTAACAGAGTCTGCTACAGTACGTCTGGGAGCTTGCCCTTTGTGCCATATGGGCCCCCCACCACAGTCACCCTAACCATCATTACCCACCACCAGGTCTATCCAGGATTCAGTTCTTGCGCTGATTACCTCTCTTCATTACCACCACCTCACACCAGGATAGCCCAGGACCTTGAGCAGTTTTGCGCTGATCACCTCCCTTCATTTTCTTCACTCCAACAAGTTGGACTACAGCCCTCTCTTTTCTACAGAATCCCAAAAAGGTAAAAGGAAATTTGGAAAAATAAAACATCTCTACAATGGTAAGACCGCTATTGAAAAAAAAATGATTTTATTATTTTGTCCTGACACCAATTTTATGCAGGTTGCGTACAATTTTTCTCTGAGAGCTTTGGTCCTTATCCCATAGATCAGAGGGTTTATAGAAGTAGCTATGCTGGTACCAATCAAAGGTATGATAACATCAACATTTGTTGATACAGAACCCCAGTTTAGCCTGTACCTCAAATTAATGAACAAGAGGGTCACAACATAAATAGAGAAGGCCAATATGTGAGTCATCAATGTATGCAGAGCTTTCTGAGAGGTTTCTGCAGAAAGTTTTAGACAGATGACAACTGTTCTTATGTAACAGAACATTATTATAAGCAAGCAGCCAATCACCAATAACAGGGTCCCAGTCATTCCATATATGACGTTAATTGTTATATCACTACAAGCAAGTGGTTGTAGAGAGAGGATCTCACAAAATACATTGTTGATATTTACCATACAAAAAGATAGTCTTGATGTCAACAATACACTCACAGTTATTATCACCACATTGAAAACATATATGGCAAGTGTTATTTTTTGAGTTGTGTAGTTGGTCATCAGAGTGTGATATCTCAGAGGGTGGCCTACAGCCAGATATCGATCATATGCCATTACCGTAAAAGTAAACATTTCAACAAAAGCAGAAAGCTGGATACAGAAAGATTGACAGAGACATCCTGCAAGTGAGATGGTTGAGCATCCAGACAACAAGTCAATGGCCAGCTTGGGAAAATATGATGAGTTTGCAAACGTCACATTCATTACCAAGACACATATAAAAATAAACATAGGTTCATGCAAGTTTTCTCTGTCCAGGTTACATAGACAATCATAGAACTACTAAACAATGTGACTGAAAATAATGCAAGAGCCAAAAGAGCACATACATGTCGATATGACTCAATCTCAATAAGCCCCACCAGAACAAAGTTGGTAATAATTACAGAGACATTCTTGGAAGACAAGCTCATGGTTTGGATTTATGTCTTGCAAAATCAACAATTCCCAAAATGTTCTATTCAGTCTGAATACCGTAAATTTAAAATGTGATTCATAGAGGCCCTGTGGATATTAGTGCAACCTTCATCACATTGCTTTTCTCTTGAATTCAGTTGGACTTTTATAGGTTTCACAAAGCTGTCACCTCACTCACAGTGTCAATGTAGAAACTTTTGCAGTTACCACTTCCAAGTCTTCCCAGTGGACCACAGCTGTTATAGCTTCTGCTGATGGACTAATTAGTGTCAGAAATGTAACAAAAGTGATGTGGATTAATTTAACAAGGCTTCCCAATGAGAAAACACATATGGATTGCGAAATATTATCAAACATGAACAGAAAATCAATATTACAAATTATTAATTGAACTGATCTTAGTTTTGCATAATTTTAAAAAAAACACATCTCTACTCTTTTGTTGTTTTGATGTTATTGATGATTCAATCATACACAATCATGTATTGGACTCAAAAAAAAAGGTGAATGGTTTACATCCATTACTTCACCCTAGAACCCACAATATTCTTCAAAATTTGAGACCCTGATGTGTGCAAGCCTTTTTTGTCACCTGGTGACCTCATGAATAGAATTTTTCCAGAATGATTTGTCCTCGGCTTGGATCTTAAGTAGGGATCTATGAATTTTCAAATCTAATAGGCAAGTTATTGTCAAAAAAAGGCATGGAAAGTGGGCACTGCAATGTGGATCATTTAACAAAGTAAAAAAATGTACAGTAGGGGGAAGGATCTTTAAGCGTTACTTCCATGATGACATGGGAAAAACATCAATTATTTAAATTACACTGTATGCTTATTACACTCCTTTGTATGTGATGTTATAATACAGTACAATTTTTATATATACAGATCTGGCATCACATGTATTCAGTGTGTAATTGATTAACGTTTACTTTTAGCTTGACTAAATTACAGCAGCAGCCCCTATTTTGATTCATTTCAACTTAGAAAATAAAGGCTTTTATTAGATAGCGTTGGCTGTGACACCTGATTTATTTTATCCAGTAGTAATAGACCTGAATTGACTAATGCAAGTGGCAGCCCAAATAGTTATACAAGTTATAGAAGGGTTTACTTTAAAAAAAAAATAAAACTAAAGCCCCCAACTTTGTACGCACTTTAACAAATGGGTTAATGCTATACTTTCTGTCCTTTTTCACATGTGCCACATGGCTTTACCTTCAAGGTTTTTTAACCACTTCCCATCTATTATTATTATACAGTATTTATAAACCCACCAACAGTTTTTCGCTCAGCGCTGTACATTACAATGGGAGACAGAACATGCGACAGTACAATAAAATACAATGCAATACATGAGGGAGTTCGAGGGCCCTGCTCCTTGGAGCTTACAATCTAGGAGATCTATAATCTAAGATCTATAATTAAATCTTTGAATGAGAAGTGAGATATCTATAATTTTTTAGAGCCAGCAATTTGCTTCAATGTAAAAGTAATCCAAGCAGCTATAGAGCCACTGGATTACTTTTACAGGCAATGAAGAAGGGGAGGGGCACTCCCCCCTTCACGACATGTGCCCATTGTTAAGGTTAGTCTGAAGTGGAAAACTCAATGCATAGGCCAGTAGTTCCACTGGCTAGGAAAATTTAAAAAAAGTTTATAATAGAGATCCCCCCGCTCAATGAACCATTCAAAAATTTCGGATTCGTTGATTCGCGCGATTTCCAAATAAAAATATCCACCCCCGATGCGCTCAATTATTCGCCCAGACTAAAATTCTACACTACCCTCTTATTGTCAAAAATGGGTTTTCTCGCTCAGAACCTGCCCCCCCCTTTTAAATTAGTGTTCCTAACACCCCCCCCACTAAGCTTTTTAAATGCCCTTAGGATGAGAACGCCATAGGAGCGGCAGGAGATCCCCTCCCCACGGAGAAGGTATGAGAAGAAGGAGAAGGCGGAGGTCGAATATGACAAAAACTGCGAGCAAATGAGAAATAGGAGAAGGAGGAAGGATTTAAAAAGAAGGAAGAATGATATGAATAGAAGCCCAGAAGGAGTGCAGAGAGAAGGCTCCAGTCGAAGGAGAAGGATAATAAATGCATTGAAGGAGATGGAGAGAGCCAGACTCCAAAATGAAAGGATACAAAGGAGATAGAGAAGGATGACGGAGAGAGAGAGAAGGGAGAAGAAGAAGGAGAAAAGGAGGAGAAGGATGAGAAGAAGGAGAAGGAGGAAGAAGAATGAGAAGGAAGGAGAAGGATGAGGAAGAAGGAGGAAGGGATGAGAAGATGGAGGAAGGAAGGAGAAGGAGGAGGAGAGAAGGATGGAGAGTGGAAGGAAGGAAGGAAGGATGAGAAGAAGGAGAAGGATGAGAAAGGAAGGATGAAGGAGAAGGATGAGAAGAAAGGAGAAGGAGAGTGGATGAGGAGAAGGGAAGAGAAGATGAAGGAGGGATGAGGAAGGAAGGGAAGGATGAAGAAGAGAAGGGAGAAGGATGAGAAGAAGGAGAAGGAGAAGGTGAGAAGAAGGATGAAGAAGGAGAGGAGATGAGAAGAAGGCGAAGGATGAGAAGAAGGAGAGGAGGGAATGAGAAGAAGGAGAAAGGAGAGGGGAAAGGAGAAGAAGGAGAAAGGATGAGAAGAGGAAGAAGGTGAGAAGAAGGAGGAGAGGAGAAGGAGAAGAGGGGAGAGGAAGAGAAGAAGAGAAGGGATGAGGAGAAGGATGAGAAGAAGGAGAAGGATGAGAAGAAGGAAGGAGAAGGATGAGAAGAAGGCGAAGGAAGAAGAAGGAAGGATGAGAGAAGATGAAGGAGAAGGAGAAGGATGAGAAGAAGGAGAAGGATGAGAGAAGGAGAAGGAAGAAGAAGAAGAAGAAGGATGAGAAGAAGGAGAAGGATGAGAAGAAGGGGGGATGGGGGAAGAAGGAAGGATGAGAAGAAGGAAGAAGGATGAGAAGAAAGGAGGAAGAAGGAGAAGAAGAGAAGGAGAAGGGGTGAAAGAAGGAGAAGGATGAGAGAAGAAGGGAGAAAGGGATGAGGAAGAAGGAAAGGAGGATGAAGAAGGAAGGAGAAAGGATGAGGAAGAAGAGAGAAGATGGAAGAAGGAAGAGGAGAAGGATGAAGGAGGAGAAGGAGAAGGATGAGAGAAGGGAGAAGGATGAGAAAAAGGATGAGAAGAAAAGGATGAGAGAAGGAAGAAGAAGAAGAAGGAGAAGAAGGATGAGAGAAGAAGGAGGATGAGAAGAAGGAGGAAGGCATGAGAAGAGAGAAGGAGAAGGATGAAGAAGAAGAGCAAGGATGAGAGAAGGAAGGAAAAAGACCTAATGGAAGGAGAAATCCGAAGGATGAGAAGAAGGAGAAGGATGAGAAGAAGAGAAGAAGGAAGAAGGATGGAAGAAGAAGGGGAGGATGAGAAGAAGAAGAAGGAGATGAAGAAGAAGAAGAAGGATGAGAAGGAGAAGGAGGAATTCCAAAGACGGAGAAAAAAAGTGAAGATGAGGATGAGAAGCTATAAAGAAGCTGGATGAGAAGCCTCTGCAGAAGAAGAAGGAAGAGTTAGCGGAGCTCTGCAGATACACTTTTTGCCCGGCTTGGAATTGTTCTTTCTTATTTTCATCCTACTTCTTCTTCTTCTTCTTCATCCTCAATCCTCATCCTCTTCTTCTTCTTCTGAGGATGAGGTATGAAGAAGAAGAAAGAAGAAGGATGATGAAATAAGAAGAATTCCAAGCCGGCAGAAGAAGAAGTGGAAGTATGAAGGTTGGAGAAGAGGAGATATAGAAGAAGTAAAGGAAGAAGTTTACGTTGAAGGAAATTCATCAAGAAGATAGCAAAGGAATAGCCGGATGAAGCATTAAGTGCGAATAAAAAGTATCTGAGCTCAATTTCTGGCAGAAGCGATATAGAAGTTCAGTTGGGAGCCTGCAGGATACAATGTTTTCAGGGATCGACCGGACTTCGAGATTGCTGATATGTGGGGCTTCTGCTAGTAGTACACGGAGAAGCATGGAATCTTCTTCATCATCTTCAAGATGAAGATCTTCTATCGAGAAGAAGAAAAAAGAGAAGAGGATGAGGATGAAGAGGAATGAAGAAGAAGATGAAGAAGTAGGATGAAAAAAAGAAGGAAGGGCAGATTCCAAGGGGCCGTGGTGCAAAAAGTGTATCTGCAGAGCTCCTCTATTCTGAAGAGAAGAAGAGTGAGCTCTGCAGATACACTTTTTTCCCGCCGTGGCTCTAAAGATTGAAATGGTCAGTAGAAATAGAAAGGCAGAGGTCGTAGGATTAGGCGGAAGAAAATGAATAAAGAATAGAAGAGGAATGAAGAAGAAGTAAGGGTGAGGAAATGAGGAGGATGAAGAGGAAAGATGCAAAATGAAAGAAGAAGAGAAAGTAGGAAGAGTAAAAAGAAGTAGGTTGCATGAGATAAGAAGAGGGATGGTTCTATGCAGAGCCTCAAAGGATGTGTACAGTGATTGTCTGCAGTTAGTGGTCCATTAAAGGAAGAATGTCTGCAAAAGACTAATATGAGTTAGATAAGGAAAAGAAATAGGATGAAGCTGGCAAGGACGGCAAGCGAAGTGGAAGAACCGAAGCCGAGTCAATGACGGCTATTCTTCTTTTTCTTCTTCCTCAGAATGTGGGGATGAAAGATGAAAGAGAACATACGTAAGAAGATAGAGATAAAGCTGAAATGAGGAAGGAAGAGAAGAGAAGAAGAAGAAGAAGTAGAAGAAGTAGGATTGAAAATAAGATGGGAAGAATTCCATTCATACATCAAAAAAGTGTATCCTGCAAGAGAGCTCCGCTCTATGTATCCATGCAAGAGCTCCTCTAATTTCTGACAGTTCTCTGACTTTCACATTTTCAGCGGTTGTTTGAAACATTGTATCTGTTTCTGAATAAAAAACATCTGTATCCTAAATGGAAACAAATAGATACAATGTTTCAACCGCCGCTGTACATGTGAAGGAAACTGTCAGAGAACTGTCAGAAATAGCGGAGCTCTCTGCAGGGACACTTTTGCCGGCTCTGATCGGGAAAAATCCGATTCGCGCACCCGAGAGTAGGCTAGAGATATTCGGATTCGACGCGATATTCAAATTTTTCCTGAAATTCGTATCGAATTCCACTTCGCTGGTTCACGATGCGCTCATCTCTTAGTTATAATCCTTATACCCACAGTAAATCCTGAGGAAAGGCAAAAAAAAAAAACCCCAGCAAAGCATGATCCAATTTGCTCCTGCAGTAAAAATTGCAGAAAAAAAAACCCTACAAAAAAGAAGATCCAATTAACAAGACTACAGTGCACGAGTGGGCTGTGTATCCAAGAAAAAATTCTGGACTTTTTTAAAGCAATCCACTGAGCTGGCCAGAACCAACTCTTGAGGGAGTCTATTCCACATTTTCACAGCTCTCACTGTGAAGAAACTGTTCCGTATATGGAGATTACATTTCTTTTCGTCCAGACATAAAGAGTGCTCCCTTGTCCTCTGTGATGACCTCAGGGGGAATAGCTCTACACCGAGTTCACTATATGAACCACTGATGTATTTATACATGGAGATCATATCCCCCTTATGTATTATACATGGAGATCATATCCCCCCTTATGTATTATACATGGAGATCATATCCCCACTTATGTATTATACATGGAGATCATATCCCCCCCTTATGTATTATACATGGAGATCATATCCCCCCTTATGTATTATACATGGAGATCATATCCCCCCCTTATGTATTATACATAAAGATCATATCCCCCCTTATGTATTATACATGGAGATCATATCCACCCCTATGTATTATACATGGTGATCATATTCCCCCTTATGTATTAGACATGGAGATCATATCCCCCCTTATGTATTATACATGGAGATCATACCCCCCCCCTTATGTATTATACACGGAGATCATATCCCCCCTTATGTATTTTACATGGAGATCATACCCCCCCCCCCCCCTTATGTATTATACACGGAGATCATATCTCCCTTTATGTATTATACATGGAGATCATATCCCCCCCTTATGTATTATACATGGAGATCATATCCCCCTTATGAATTATACATGGAGATCATATCCCCCCTTATGTATTATACATGGAGATCATACCCCCCCTTATGTATTATACATGTAGATCATATCCCCCCTTATGTATTATACATGGAGATCATATCCCCCCTTATGTATTATACATGGTGATCATATCCCCCCTTATGTATTATACATGGTGATCATATCCCCCTTATGTATTATACGTGGAGATCATATCCCCCCTTAATCTCCTCTTCTAAAGAGAGAATACATTCAGTTCCTCTAATCTTTCCTCATAGCTGATCTCCTCCATGCCTCTTATCAGTTTGCTTGCCCTTCTCTGTACTTTCTCCAGTTCCCCAATGTTCTCTTTGTGAATTTGTGCCCAAAACTGAACTGCATATTCCAGATGAGGTCTTACTAATGATTTGTACCGGGGGAATATGATATCTCTCTCTCTGGAGTCTATACCTCTTTTAATACAAGAGAGGATTTTGCTCGCTTTAGAACCCGCAGCTTGGCATTGCATGCCATTTTTATGCTTGTGATCTACCAAAACTCCCAGATCCTTCCCACCATTGATTCCCCCAGTTGTACTCCCCCTAGTATGTATGATCCATGCATATTCTTAGCCCCCAAGTGCAGAACCTTACATTTATCAACATTAAACCTCATTTGCCACACAGTTGCCCAAGTAAACAGTGCATTGAGGTCAGCTTGTACAGTGAAGGAAATAAGTATCTGATCCCCTGCTGATTTTGAATGTTTGCCCACTCACAAAGAAATGGTCAGTCTAAAAATCAAATAGTAGGAATATTGTAACACTGAGAGACAGAATAGCAACAAAAAATTCAAAAGAAATGCATGTCTAACAAATGATGACTGGTTTGCATGCTCATGAGGGAGATAAGTATTTGATCCCCTATCATTCAGAAGTATTTCTGGCTACCAGGTGTCTTTCATACAGGTAACAAGCTGGGATTAGAAGCAGTCTCTTAAAGGGGAGTGCTGCTAATCTCATTTTGCTACCTGTATAAAAGACACCTGTCCACAGGAGCAATCAAACAATCAGATTCCAAACTCTCCACTACGGCAAAGGCCAAAGAACTGTCCAAGGATGTCAGGGACAAGATTTTAGACCTACACAAGGCTAGATTGGGCTACCAAACTATCACTAAGCAGCTTGGTGAGAAGGTGAAAACAGCTGGTGCAAACATTTGCAAATGGAAAGAAACACAAAACAACTGTCAGTCTCCCTAGGTCTGGTGCACCATGCAAGATCTCACCTCGTGGAGAGTCAATGATCATGAGAACAGTGAGTTATCATCAGAGGACTACACATGAGGATCTTGTCAATGATCTCCAGGAAGCTGGGACCACAGTCACCAAGAAAACAATTAGTAAGTCACTACGCTGACAAGGATTGAAATCCTGCAGTGCCCGCAAGGTCCCTCTGCTCAAGAAAGCACTAGATGGGCAACAATGAGATGACCCCAAAACAGGAATGGTTTTACAGGTGGAGGCCAATTACATTTTTTTCCCTACCCATCTTTTCTGACTGTTTTTCACTAGTTTTGCATTTGGCTAGGGTCAGTTTCACTACTGGTAGCATGAGGCTATACCTGGACACTACAGAGGTTACATGGACAGTCCAACTCCTCCAAGATGGGACATCAATACATATCATATCCAGAAGGTTTGCTGTGTCTCCCAGCGCAGTCTCAAGAGCATGGAGGTGATTCCAGGAGACAGGCAGTTACTCTAGGAGAGCTGGACAGGGCTGTAGAAGGTTCTTAACCTATCAGCAGGACCGGTATCTGCTCCTTTGTGCAAGGAGGAACAGGAAGAGCACTGTCAGAGCCCTACAAAATGATCTCCAGCAGGCCACTGGTGTGAATGTCTCTGACCAAACAATCAGAAACAGACTTCACGAGGGTGGCCTGAGTGCCTAACATCCTCTAGTGGGCCCTGTTTTTACCATAGAGCTCAACTGGCATTTGCCACTGAACACCAAAATTGGCAGGTGCGCCACTGGCTCCCTGTGCTTTTCCCATATGAGAGTAGGTTCACCCCGAGCACATGTGACAGACATGAAAGGACCAGGCGAAGCCGTGGAGAATGTTATACTGCCTGTAACATCGTTCAGCGTGACCATTTTGGTGATGGGTCAGTGATGGTCTGGGGAGGCATATCCATGGAGGGATGCACAGGTCACTACAGACTAGACAATGACACGTTGGCTGCCATTAGGTATTGGGATGAAATCTGTGGACCCATTGTCAGACCCTACCCTGGTGCAGTGGGTCCTGGATTCCTCCTGGTCCACGACAATGCTAGGTCTCATGTGGTGAGAGTATGCTGGCAGTTCATGGAGGATGAGGAAATTGATACCATTGAATGGCCCCTAGACTCACCTGACCTAAATCATATAGAACACCTCTGGTATATCATGTTTCGGTCCATCTGACACTGCCAGGTTGCACCTCAGACTCTCCAGGAGCTCAGTGATGCCCTGGTCCAGATCTGGGAGGAAATACCCCAGGCCACTATCCGTTGTCTCATTAGGAGCATGCCCCGACGTTGTCAGGCATGCATATAAGCACGTGGGAGCCATACAAACTACCATTTTGAGTTGCTGCAATGAAATTTCATCAAAATGGACTAGCCTGCTGCATAATTTTTTCAATTTTATTTTTATGGTGTCTTTGAATTCAGTCCTCTGTAGGTTAATCATTTTCATTTGCACCAAACGATGGGGCATCCTTACGTTTCTAGAACATTACCCCGTCCATATCAGTATAGATATCCAGCATGAAATCTTTCCCTATTGAGATCTGATGTGTTTACAAATTGTTCCTTTAATTTTTTTGAGCATTGTATAATATTTCACTTTAATAAAGAGTATTGAGGCTGAAAAAATTATTTTTATTTGAAAACAGTGCTACACCATTTAGTATGTATTTTAAGTTTTTTGTGTTGATGATTCAATAGGGGTGGGAGCAGTTGTTTGTAGCTGAGAGACTCTGAAGGGGATTAGAGCAGCACAGAGATTTATTAATATCAATATCATCCAGGTCAGCTGAACTGATGATCAAATCACCACCATCTCGGAATCTGATCAAGAGGGGAACCCTGTTCCACTCCAAGACTTTTTCATTTCACAAGGAGTAGGTGGGCAGGCCGCTGGCCCACCTACACTTTATGCCTGACATACTGCTGAGAGAAGAATACCAATTATGCCCCCCCCCCTTGTTTCTTTTGTATTCATATCCTTTCAGTTCAGTTTTCTATTTATTGGCTAACGTTCACATACTGGCATTACAGAATATAGTTAGATTACAGTTATTAACACGCACCCCCTAGAGAATGAGTGTTTGCATTGCCTAGTCAAAGGAGAAATAGAAAACTGCATCTTTACTGATTGCAGGATATAAGGGCTACCTCTAATACACCAATGGTCATATACAGGGCCCCAAGAATAGCCAACAAAAATCCATCATAGAGACTGTCTCGCTTGTTAAATTCTGATCCCTTTTTTTGGTTGTTTATGCTGATTGAATTCTCCTGACCAGACCCCGCAACAGCTTTAGAGTCATGTCAAGAGCACAATGGCCAAATAGAGCTGTGTGTAGTGATGGATGTGCCAGGGAAGTAGTGGATAGAAGAACAGATCAGACAGTTCTATTGGCATGACCTCCTTGCCTATGGGTGTTTATCCTTGATATGAAGACCAATTAAAGCACCTCCCACACCCATGTACTGATAGAATAGAAAAAGGGTATTACCCTCAGTTTTCAGGGGGTCAATCTTCAACTAACCAATGAATTCAAAGCTCATCTGATCTAAATGAGAATGTCATCTGCAAATCAAGAGAGTTCTCTTTGATCATACTTAACAACAGGAGGGTGAAAAGCTGTCAGAATATATTACCTGCCTAGATAAGATTTTTTCTTAGATCATCATTAAGGGTGGAATGGAGACAGAAGCCACAAGCAAAGCTCGATTAATTCAAGTCCTAAAGAGAGCACAACCTCTGGACCCCATTATGCTTAAGGTGAGGGCCAGGGACCAGAACGATCCATTGACCTTTTTAAAATACCAAAGGACACAAAGTAGTCTATGCAACCCAGTGCACCAGTGCTAAGACCCCTAAGGAGGCTAAGCCTTCCCCAGCCATCAAGGTTTTTACTCAAGCTGTAACTCAAATGGCCCATTCACAGGCTACCATACAACAGGCATTGTTTGAAGTTCATAATTGATAGGACACATGATGAAGGCACATACTGGTATGAAAAAACATTTGATAGACATGAGACAGAATGGGATTGATTTACGAAAGGCAAATGGACTGCACCTGCAAGTGCACTGCAGGTTCAATTGCTTTATACCTGAGGGGAAGCTTTGAAATGAGGTGAAGCTTTTATGATTTATTTAATCCAATCATGTGCAAGCAAAAAGGCTGTCTTTTTATTTTCCTTCTATGTTCCCCTCAAATCTAGAGCAAACTGCACTTTCAGTGCGCTTGCAGTGCACTTGTAGTGTATTTGCAGTGCACAGCCTATTTGCCTTTAGGAAATCAACCCCAATGTGTCCACACTAACATCCAAGAAGGGTAAATAACTTCTAGAATGCTGGGAGCTGCTTTTAGAAGAAAGATTATGACATGGACTGTGCGAAGAGCGCTCAACATGGGATCCAACTGCAAGGAAATAATACCATTAGGGAGGGAGCTCAACAAATCCCTCTGGTTGATATGGAAGATCTTTTTTAACACTTGGCAGAGCTGAAAAATGCACACATCATTTCGAGAGTTGTGAAGTCAATATGCCTCCCCCATAGTGGTAGTGCACAAGAAGAATGGGTCTTTCAGACTGAGCATCGAATTATCAAACACTCAGTAGGAGAACTATCCCAGATCAATATACTACCCCAAGGATAGAGGATGCATTAGAAAGCCTGGTAGGGGTGAAGAGGTTCTGTGCTCAATCTAAAAAGTGGGTACTATCAGATTCCTATGCATCCTGAAGACAGAGAGAAGATAGCCTTCCTTACCCGCTAGAACTACCTTTATGGTGTAGACATTGTGGTCAAAACTAACAACCCACTTACTTATGTACTCCCCACAGCCAATCAAGATGCTACTGGGCACTGATGGCGGGCTGCCTTGTCTGGGTTTTTCAGTTCAGTGATTCAGTTTGCAGTATCACCTCGGAGTCAGAGACAGAGATGCCAATGCTCTCTCACAAAGTCCCTATTGTTCAGATATATCTGAAGACAGCTGGATGCATCTACCCAGGGAAGCGGTGCAAGCCCAATGCCAAGAGGTGACAGGTGCTGAAGTTGTCAGAGTTGCTGTAACAGGTGTCATCAAATATTGTGACCACTTTCAAATTAGAAGTAAAGGCCTGCCCAGGCTGTGCAAGAAGGACCTGAGGAAGGACCAGCAAGAAGAGCCCCTCTGCAGCCTAACGCTGAAGGCCTTAGAGGATCAGAACCCTGCCATGCACTCACAGACACCCTAAAAGAGGCATGATTAATCCCCAGAGAATGGGATAGATTTCAACTGAGGGATAGTTTGGTCTACAGACAGGGCCCTTTGGACACTATAGTTGATAAGTGGCAGGTGTTTTACCAGAGAAGCACCAAGAGACAATAACCTAGGTATTCCTTGGAAACCCAAGCTGGCTAATCACTGGAAATCCCAACCCTACATAATATTTAAACAGCTACCTGGGCTGCCAGCTTATCAAATTCGGGCAGAAGGAAAGATGGGCCCATTGACGGTATGGCAACAAAATCACCTTTTACCTATAACCGAGGCAGTACAAATACCACCGCTAATTGAAGCGGATCCCACTCAGACTGTTTCTTGCAGACCCCGACCACCAAACCATTCTCAGGACACTAACCTGATTGCAGAGGAGGAAGACAGTGAGGAAGATAAGGGAGAGATGAGTATAGACTGGATATGGTCCCTCTCAACTAGGGAAGCTGAAGAGGTGGCCCCAATTAAAGAAACAGCTCCTGTACTCTCTAGGTCTGAGATGCCAGAGCATATAGTTTCAAGCCAATTATCAAAGCCCTTAGAGCAGCTCATGCCATAGCAGAGGAATATGTAGCGACTGACTCAGAATTTGTGGAAGGGATGGCTGAAGTAGAAGAAGCTGAGCCTGCTATGCCATCAGAACCCAGAGCCAAATGAGTTATTCAGCACCCAGAAAGACTGACATATGTTGTTTTGTTTGAAAATTCAGAAGAAATCATCTATACAACACCACAGACTAGTATTGAGCCAACCCCACTTGCCAAAATGTAGTGGTAAATGACTTATGCTGACCATCTGACACACCCAGGCCAACAATTCCTCAATCAATTGCTTGTAGCCAGGGTCACCTTGCCACTGTCAATAACAGGTGGGAGGCTCCTCTGTAGAATTCATATATTAAGAAAAACTATTTAATATTTGTGTAAATGTTATTTATGTTTCATTCAAATTGTTATTTTAAACAAAATTAACTGTTGTGGACACCATGAGCTTGATTTACTAAAACTGAAGAGTGCAAAATCTGGTGCAGCTCTACATAGAAACCAATCAGATTCCAGTTTTTTTTTCAAAGCGTAATTGAACAAGCTGAAGTTAAATGCTGATTATCTACCATGCACAGCTGCAGTAGATTTGGCACACTCCAGTATTAGTAAATCAACCCCCATGAGTCCAGAAGAACTTCATCCCATCTTTGTGGACCAAACAATTTAGGTTGGGGAAGTATTTAGCCAGAAATTGAACAACAATAGTAAAGTTAAAGACCTTTTTTTCAAAATGCAGCTGTCATGTACCTGTTGGAAGACCTTGATATGCCGAAGAAGTCCAATTTTACACCTCTGGCTCAGGACTAGCAGCGGCGCCCATGGGGAAGGTTGATCAGCAGTAAGCCGCTGATGCACTGCAGCACAGCAGATGAGCAGGATAGCAGCAGGTAAGCAGAGGGCAGGAGCTAGCTGGCACTGGTGATAGCAGACAGGTGAGGCTCTGGCTGGTAAGCAGATGGTGAGGAGGCAGTGACAGGTGGTAGGTAGGTGCTTGTAGAGAGCAGCCCAGACATGGGTAATGCAGAAACATTCAGGCAAGCCGGGTCAGGAACTGGCAGATGGATCAGGTACAATTTAGGAAGAAAGGAGCATAGTCAGAGTACAGGCCAGATTAAGTAACTATTAGTAGTATGGAGGCAAAGGGAGCAAGAAGAAGCAGTGGTCAGGAGACAAGCCTGGGATGGTGCAAGTGGAGTTTAGGAATGGTCAAGATGAGCTGGGTTGGTAACTGAGATCAGAAACAGTGTAACAGGTCATAGATGCACAGGAAAGCTGTAGATAAGACAGCATTGAGGCAGAGCACTAGCTTAGTTGAAAAAGTCCACCTGGCACTAACATTATTGACAGGTGTGTGTGAGTGTGTGCATGTGTTCACATGCACACCAAAAACACACACACAGTCGGGCACAGGGGCGGACTGACCATTTGGAAACTTAGGCACTGCCTGAGGGCCCGGGGTCAGTAGGGGGCCCCATGAGATGCCCCTGGTACCTTTTTCATAGGCTTTTTTGAGTTTGGGCAAGGACACAGGGGCCCCATGATCCCCTATTGCTCGGGGGCCCTATGAGTTGTCAGTCCGCCCTTGGTCGGGCATGAGCGGGATGTGCACATGGATATGCATGATCCAGATGCTCACATCTGCGCACAGAAACACGTCCAAAAGAACCATCCTGTCTTGTGGCTTCACAGCCAGTTTCCTACTGCACATGCACATTTTTTTGCAAATGGACCGCAATCCTCTGGAACATTTCACAGGTTTGGAGGGGAAGGAGGGGGGAGAACTTCAGGCTTAGTTTGCTGCGACAAACTGAGACCGAGTGTGAGTGGGTACCTGTCAAAACCAGGTACCCCCTCCCCCCAAAAATGTGCCAAATGTGGCAGTGAAGGGGGGAGGAGGCTGATAAGCGGAGCTTCCACTTTTGAGTAATACGTGGATACAACAGAACATTATTACGTAAAGCATATAATAGATCTTTGGTTCAGGACAGGAACAATTTGTTATATTCTGCATCTAAATCTAAAACTGAAATTTCTTCGGTGAGATTTATAACACAATATTCGGTACAACATCAGCAATTACGCAATATATTACAACATCACTGGCATCTTTTGTGGGAAGATCCTACCTTATATAAATATATCCAAGATTATTTTGAAATTGTATTTCGTAAAGCCCGGTCCATCAGAGATACAGAGACATCTAGTCATTATACACTAAGAACCCAGAACCCAATTCCAAATAGGGGAGTTACTGCTTGTGGTAAGTGTAGTTATTGCCCCTGGGTCTGGATAGGTATGCGTTTTCAACTACCCAGTGGAGAATTATTTCTCCCTAAATTCCAGGCCAACTGTGAAACTAGAGGGATAGTATACCTCATGTTATGTACAATGTTGAGCCTTTTATGTAGGCAAGACTAGACTATACGTTAGTTCAATCAGAGAATCATATTTATTACTCTTCCAATGCCAAGATGGTGACCCCCATCAGCTGCCATCTAGGACTTTATCATAAATTTCATACTTCACAGGTTAAATTCAAGGTCTTGGAGGTGGTTGCCAGGGGTCCACTTGGTGGTAATTGGGATCAAAAAATACTACGTAAAGAAACTATGTGGATTGAACAACTTAATGTAACCCATCCGCCAGGCCTTAATGAGGCAATATCGTATAAAACCATTACTATAAGTAAATGATAAGACTGATTGGTGGCTGCTATTTTTGGTCTTATTTCTGGTATTTTTCTAGCTTGGACTAAATGAACATGACATTTTAGCAATTATTAGGGATTCTTCTTCTTTTGGTGATCTTATTGCTATTTTTAAGACATGTGGGCTCTAAACATGTAGATGATTTTCCCAGAAATATGTAATGATATATTGTGCTTCCATGAATGTTATATATGCTGTAATTTCCATAAATCTTTATGGTTTTGTATATTCCTTTGGGTCACCATCTTTGTGTAGTGACTATATTGTGGGAATCATTATAACTGTTATGATAATTCCCCTAGTCTTTTTGCCCAGCCTTGCTATGTCCTCTTTGTAAATCTTATTATTATGTTCACTTTATTTATACATTTGGATACTATGCTGTTGCAGCATTAATGTATAAATTGTGAATTTGTTTGTATATGTATATGCATTCTGCTGCTGTTTGCCCCCATTGGCCTCTGGGGGGTTGGACCTGCTATTGCTCCTTTGTGGTTTCATAGAGTCTGGGCCGTCGTTTGGGCCCGATATACGGCCGGGTGACCGCAATTTCCCTTGTGGCTCCCTTGTTAGGGGCCGGACTTCCGCAGTTGGATAGGGATTTCCAGTCCCTCCCTATGACCCTGTGCGTGCCGAGACCACGGATGGAGCATGCGCGGAAGCGGTACACCGGCGTCATCACGGACGGCCGAACGCGGTGACATCATGCATTATGACGTGGACGTGCTGCGCCTGGGGAGCCATATAGGCTTAGGTTCATTAGTCACCCAGTGTAATTCTTTCAGGGCAGTGCAGCCCTGCAGGCTACTAGAATTACTAGCCTTGCGTCATAAATTTTTGTGCCCTCTGGGGCTGTGGTCGTTTCCTCACCAGATAAAACTGAGCTTTTTGGTAAGATGCCTTTTTTAAATTCATTGGGATGAATTAATATACACTGAGAGATGAATAAGATATTATACAGTCTTTATTTTTATTCACATCTTTAGACCTGCCTTCTGGTGAAAGGTTGGGTCTACTTTTTTGATATCCCCAAACAACTGACGGACACGCCCAAGTATATTATCCTGTTGCATTATTGTGACTGGGAGTCATCTTCTCCTAGCTGGTATGTCATTTTAGTTGGTGATATTATATAAGTGACTACTTGGGGGGGGGGGGGGTTGTTATCTGTCCTACATAGATGTCTTTTCAACTTTTTCAGCTTTTGAATATGAAGGTATTTCCCACCTTTTTCTTTGGCAATTGTTGCTTCGTGGGAGGATAGGATCTCTTTCCTGAGGGAAGGCTTGATTTGTGATACAACTACTTCTAATAAAGGTAATGCTTAACACAATAGTATCATTACTGGGATGGCCAATATAGGAGAAATAGCATTTCTCTTACAAGTATATACATATATTATTAAGATATCATTTTGTTATTGGGTTGCACCCTAATATATATTACTTGTATCTTTCTTTTCTTTATTGGTTGATTTTAGACCATTGAGGTTTTGAACTGTCAGCCAATTTTTTGCGCCCCCATATCTGGCCTGTCGAGCGGCCCCTTGCCTTGTGGTAAATACAGAGGAGGCCTACCCTTTAGATACGGAGGGTTTTACTGCTACATGGTGCTTATTGAAATCATATGTAAGTCACATTAAGTTAATATGTGATTGTGTTTCTTTTTTTTTTTCTTTTTATAATTATATGCTGTAATTTGATTTCTTTTAGATTTTTACTACTAAACAACTGAGGAAGCGATTAATGTTTGACCATTTTCCTGTGGTTTAATGTCCTCCCCCCCCCCATGGGATTCATCTGGTGGTTATTATGTCTTCTATCATTAAGGTGTTCCTTGTATATGGTGGGCTGTGGGAAATTGTCTGTGGGGATAATATAACTATGATCTTTTAAACTGCTAAAAGGTTTTTCATGACTTATTGTCATAATAAAGTACAAATGATTTTACTAACATGTGTTTGAAATTTCTGTGCCTCTAAAGTCCATTGAAACCTTTTCCCCGCCCTTTTACCTTCAAACGGCTTTGAGTCTAAGACCAAGTGTGTCAGTGGAGACTGAGTGGTTAAGAGAGTCATGGCCAGGGGCGGACTGACCATTTGGAAACTCGGGCACTGCCCGAGGGCCCGGGGTCAGTAGGGGGCCCCATGAGATGCTCCTGGTACCTTTTTCATAGGCTTTTTTGAGTTTGGGCAAGGACACAGGGGCCCCATGATCCCCTATTGCCCGGGGCCCCATGAGTTGTCAGTTCGCCCCTGGTCATGGTAGAACAGAGGACTCACCATCACTAATTGCTTCTTTGGGGGTAAATGCTACAATTGCATCTCATTTCAGTACCCCAATTGTTCATTGAGGGATTGGATGGCTCTTCAGAAAATCCACACTACGCAGACAATTGTGGGCTGTAGACTTCTCTCTCTAGATGAAATGTATGAGCCTCGCTGTCTATGTAGAGCAGAAAAATATAGTGAGAGATCCCACTCTGGTCACCTTTTATTTGAATTATTGCCATCTGGTAGATGGTTTAGAAATACGGCTGAATACGGCTGCCAGACTCATTCACCTTTCCAATCGCTCCATCTCCGCCACCCCCCTCTGCCAATCCCTCCACTGGCTTCCGATTGCGCAACGGATCAAATTCAAAATCCTAACACTGATGTACAAAGCCATCCACCATACTGCACCATATTACATCACTGACCTAATATCCAAGTACCGCCCAGCACGCACACTCCGCTCCTCACAAGACCTTCTTCTCTCTAGTTCCCTGGTCTCCTCCTCCTATGCCCGCCTCCAGGACTTCTCCAGGGTGTCACCCATCCTCTGGAACTCCCTGCCCCAACCCATCAGAATATCACCTACTCTCCTCTCCTTTAGGCGCACCCTGAAAACCCATCTCTTCAGGGAAGCCTACCCCACCCCCTGCTAACTTGCCGACCTCCTCCACTCTTCCTACCACTCCATCCCCCAGCTATCTCCTCCTGTGCCACCATCCCCTCCCTCCTAGATTGTAAGCTCCAAGGAGCAGGGCCCTCGATCCCCTCATGTTTTGCATTGTATTGGTATTGTTCTGTCCCATGTTCTGTCCCTACTTTGTAATGTACAGCGCTGAGCGAACCATTGGTGCTTTATAAATACTGTATAATAATAATAATAATAATAAAAGTAAAGACAAACAAATTTAGATTTATGTTTTTTTTTTCCAAGGACTATAAAAATATTAAATATGGAAATTATATTGAATTAATGAACTGGGTGGTGCTGTGGTACTGTTAGTATAACAAGGGTTTTTTATTTTTAAAAAATAATGTTTTAGTATTGGTATTCATTTTATTTATGCACTGTGCATGACAGTTTGACGTATTCATTTTATGTTTTTTATGGTTTCTTAATGTGTGTAGTAGGATAGAAATTTTGTTGTGAATTTATTCTTCTAATCACACAAATCTTATCTTAACTCTTATGATAGTGCATGATTGAGTCATCAATAACATCACACCACCATTACTGTGCAAACTCAAAACTAAGGTCACTTCAATTTTTTTATTCAAAACTCCTATTTTCGTGTTTTTTTTTTTCATTTTTTTTTTCATTGGGAAAGCTTGTTAAAATAATCCACACTATTTCAGTACATTCCTGACACTAATTAGTCCATCAGCGGCAGCTGTAACAGCTGTGGTCCATTGGGAAGACTTGGATGCAGTGACTGCAATAGTTTCTAAATGTAGATTGTGAGTGAGGTGACAGCTTTCTAAAACCTATAAAAGCCCAACTGAATTCAAAAGAAAAGCAATGCGATGAGAGTCGCACTAATATCCACAGGGCCTCTATAAATGACATTTTTCAGTTTATTGTATTCAGATTGAACAGAACATTTTTGTTGATTTTGCAAATCCAAGTCATGAGCTTGTCTCCGAAAAATGTTTCTGTAACTAACTTTGTTCTTGTGGGGCTTATCGAGATTGAATCATTTAGATATGTATGTGCTGTTTTGGCTCTTGCATTATTTTCAATCACATTGTTTATGACTTCTATGATTGTCTATGTAACCTGGACAGAGAACAGCTTGCATGAGCCTATGTACATCTTAATATGCATCTTGGTTATGAATGTGATGTTGGGGAATGCATCATTTTTCCCAAGCTGGCCATTGACTTGTTGTCTGGATGCTCAACCATCTCACTCGCAGGATGTCTCTGTCAATCCTTCTGTATCCAGCTTTATGCAGCTAATGAAATGTTTACTTTTACGGTAATGGCATATGATCGATATCTGGCTGTAGGCCACCCTCTGAGATACCACAGTCTGATGACCAATGTTAAAACTCAAACAATATCACTTGCCATATATGTTTTCATTGCCGTGCTAGTACTTGTGGATATATTGTTAACATTAGGACTAACTTTTTGTGAGGAAAATATTAACAATGTCTTTTGTGAGAGCATGTCTCTACGACCGCTTGCTTGTAATGATATAACAGTAATCGTTATGTATGATACAACTTTGACCTCGGTTTTGGTGATTGGCTGCTTTTTGTAATAATGTACTGTTACATAAGGACAGTTGTCATCTGTCTGAAAATGTCTGCAGAATCCTCTATGAAAGCTATACATACATTGATGACTCACATATTGTCCTTCACCATTTATATTGTCACACTCTTGTTTGTTAATTTCAGGTACAGTCTAACCACAGGTTCTATATCAATTAAAGTTGATATTATCATACCTTTGATCGGTACCAGCATAGCTACTTCTGCAAACCCTCTGATCTACGGGATAAGGACCAAAGCTCTCAAAGAAAAAATTGTAGGCAAAATGCATAAAATTGTTTGCAAACCAAAAATAAAATTATTTTTACATTTTTCAGCAGCAGTCTTACCAATGTAGAAGCGTGTCATTTTTCCCAAATTTCTTTTAACCTTTTTGGGGAGTTTTGTAGGAAACAGATGTGTGGTTCAGTCCGTGGGACTGTGGCTCTTTAGTGTTCTCTGTGCATGGACTGTACAGTCTCAGTCACTTGCTGCTCCAAATGTGTTAGGGAAAGTGTTGTTTTGTGTTATGGGGTGTTTAAACTACTGCCAATCAGCAGACATGGGGGGGCTGTAAGAGCTGGCTGGGAAGATATTAACCACTCCAGCTCCAGAATGATTTACCTCCTTCATGACCAGGCCATCACATTTCTCGAAGTGATAAAATGCCAGGGCAGTATAAAAAAAAACAAATGACACCCAGGGAATATGCTGAGATGCATGTTGAGTCCATAGAAGATTTTATTTTTTGCCACACATTTTTGGAAAATTCAAAAAAAATGTTTTTAACACAAAGTTGTCACTTAAATGATATATTTCTCATACATGGATAACACCACAAAGCACATTCTGGAGCATGGGGATACCACATGTGAGAGACTTTTTGGCAGTCCTGGCCACATACAGGACATCAAAATCCAATGACCACCTTTTGGCATATTTCCTCATGTAACTTCCTCACTACCTATCACCATTTCGGAAGCCCTAAAATGCCCGGATAGTACAAATACCCTCCAAATAACCCCTCTTTGGAAAGTAGACACCCCAAGGTATATGATAAGAGGCATGTTGAGTATTTTTCAGATATAATTTTTTATCACAAGGTTTTGAAAAGGAAAAATAAATTTTTCATTTTCTTTCTTCATTTTCCAAAAGCTTGTGGCAAAAGATGAGATCTGCAAAATAGTCACCATGCCCCTTAGCAAATACCTTGGAGTGTCTACTTTACAAAAAAGGTCATGGGGGGGGGGCCTACTACTATCCTGACTTTTTAGGGCCAAAATTTGAAGCTTTGCAACACATCACCCACTCTTCTAACCAGACCAAGCCTTTTCTGACACTTTTGTTTGCATGTAAAAAACTGTATTTTTGCTAAAAAATTACTTTGAGCCCCCAAATTTATTCCCTTTTTAAAGCAGAGGCCCTAGAGAATAAAATGTGTGTGTTGCAATGTTTTATGTCACACTCTTTTGAATATTTAATTCACAAAAACACAATATATTGCCTACTTGTTTGATAAAATATAAAATGCGATGTTGCGCTGAGTACATAGATACCAAACATGACATGATTTCAAATTGTGTACATTTTTACAGGTCACCACTTTAGATTTACACAGGAAGTCTAGTGTTAGAATTATTGCCCTCAATCTGATGTTTGCGCTGGTACCTCACATGCAATCTCTGTTTGCATACCGACATGAAACCAACGCTTGTTTTCACTTTGTTATCTCTGAAATGTTTGAAGCACATTATTATCTCATATCTATACCTGGCCATGGCAGCAGAGAACATGGGCATATGATGAATGAAGTCTGTGGACCAATGTGACCGCAATTCATTCTTTTTCGTAATGCCCATGTTCAGAATTAGACCCAAAAAAGATTTAAATTTGAAAACCTTCATAGGTTTTCATGTCTGACAGGAGCTGAATTTGGGTGGGCCGAGACGTATAGTTGTGTGTATAAATTGCTTTGGCTTTCTCCAAAGCTTGCATTCACCTTTTCTTTTTTTTTTAATCATTTTTATTGTTAACACAGGAAATGTAAATATCCCCTGTGATAGCAATAGACAGTCACAGGCAGGGACGGACTGACAACTCATGGGGCTCCCAGGCAATAGAGGAACATGGGGCCCTTGTGTCCTTGCCCACACTCAAAAAAGCCTAAAAAAAGGTACCAGGGGCATTTCATGGGGCCCTCTATCCCTGGCAAGTGTCCTGCCGAGTGCTGACCCGGGGCCTCGGGCAGTGCCCGAGTGCTCGAATGGTCAGTCCGCCCCTGGTCACAGGTACTCTTCTCAGAAATCTGGGGTCAGTAGGCTCTAGATCTCTCCTCTGACCTTAAAGCATCTAATCACACTAAGATCTGTGTGAGCAGATGCTTTCCCAATTTAAAAATGATGCTGTTTATATCCGGCGAAACTGAAATGATGAAATGCTTATTGCTTTCAGTTTTTCAAATTCTGGCCTCCAATCAGCTATCCTTCAATCTATGGTCAGCTGGTGGAACCGCTGGCTGCATTCTCGGGTTCTCTGATGGGACGGGAGAGCCCAAGAAAGCCATGGAAGGCAGCAGGAGGGGCAATGTCCCTTCCTGTTATTTGTAAAAGTGATCCAGCTGCTAATTAGCCACTAGGACTGCTTTTAAAGCCAACCACCTGAAAAAAAAAACATCTGTAGCTGCATAAACACTCAAAGTCCAGTGATGTACTAGTAAGTTGCTGCTCCTTGTTGGGCATATATGTGATGTTCTTTTTTTTTATGAGAGTATTATCACTGTCTCATATCTATACTTGGCCATTGCAGCAGAGAACATGAGCATATGATGAATCTGGTCTGTGGACCAATATGACCGCAATTCATTCTTTTTTGTAATGCCCATATTGAGGGTTTGGCCCAAAAAAGTTTTAAATTCAGAAATGGTGATAGGTTTCCATACAAATTGTCTGGCAAGAGCTGAATTTGGGTGAGCGGCGATGTATTGTTGTGCGTAAAAAATTCCTTTGACAAACAATCAATTGGTACAAATCTTCAGTTAACAGCGGAAGGGCTAAATGCTAGTGCTGGCAGTGAATGGGACTGATCCTGCTAACACTGCATTTTTGGGGACAATATACTAAGGGAGCAGTAGTATAGTTCTGTTCATGATCAATACATTGTACCGTACAAACACTATACTAGTAATGACGGTGATCAGCGACCTATAGCGTGAGTGCGATAGTGTGCAGGCAATCTAACGTTAGCTGTCCCTGGCTGGGAGGGGTGATAACTGACCCTGACGCTATCTGATGGCACTTGTGGCAGTAATACAGTGATCAATGAAAAAATGTATATACTGACACTGTACTAATGGCACTGGCTAGGTAATGGGATGGACAAAGGGTTAATAGAGGTGATCAAAGGGTTAAATGTGCTAATCTAACATGTGTGTAAAATGTAGTGCTTTTACTCACAGTGTGGTGTTCTCTCTTTTCTCCCTGAACCAATGGGGGGAGGGGGAAGTGGGAGGCACACGCATGCATGCTTACACCAAGAAAAAGATCACAACGCAAGGGCAAGTAGTTAGAAAAAAAAAACATTAAATAAAATTCTCCATATTTAAATTTTTTTACTACAATATTTTTCTTTTTTTTTCTTACTGTTTAAAAAAATACTTTCACCAGAGTAATTTAATGTTACCATAGTAACATTGTACTACTCGGGGGGGGGGGGGGAATGATCAGGAATTTTTTTTTGTTCTTGACACTTTGCATTGCAGGTGCAATAAAAATCATTTCAACAGCACTGCTTTGCATTGTTGTGAATGGTTTAAGTTCAGGACAGTTCAAAATGCTAGTGATCTGTGATTGGCTACAGCTAATCACATGGTACAGGGTGCTGTGATTGGCCCATGCACAGCGTGAGAGATGTGGGCCAATCGCAGTCTTCACTAGGAAGGGAAGCAGAGCTGTTATGAATCAGCTGGATCTGCACTCCGGTTGCAGGGGAAAGTTGCGCTGTGCACTCGAGGGGATACACAGCACCCCCGTGTTAGTACAATCAGAGCAATGTACCAGGGTGTCGCTCTGCCTGTACATTCTGCTCACCCACAATACAAGTACTGTGAGTGCTCAGCAAATGATTAAATATGTCAGATACTTCCTGGCAAATGGTCTTTTCTCCTGAGCTTCTGCCTGGTGATGATGCCACAGTGATAACTATCTTTCTCCCAATCCTTTCCAGCTAGGGATTGGAGTGCTGCAGAATTTTATCTACTGGCTACAAGGGATGCACCTTGGGCATCTGGATATATCCTTATGTAATCTCTGGAAGGGATGTTCAGTTTTTGGTAACACTTTTGATAACAGGTAAAACAGGTAGCTGTATATTCAAAAAAGAACAAAGGTGAACCCTGGCGCCATGCCAGGCTCATTTACTAAGGCAGCAATAACTGCTTCCAACTGATGACCTGGTCTATGTATCAAACTGGAAGGAGAAGATTGGCTGGCAAACATTTTTCCAAAGTTCTGTTTCATATAAAGTTGCCCCCACTGTGGACCTTTTGTTCAGGGTTCCTCAAAGTTTATTTATTAACCCCGGCTCTACTGGACCAGAACTAGGGTGGAATCTGTAAGTTGCACAGACCCGGCAAGTGTCCGGGGCTGTAATGCATCATTCCTAGCCACCTGGTCTGCTTCCAGTGTGTGCGTTTTAATGTTAATATGGCTACCTCAGCAAGAAGCTGGAAGGCTGAAGACAGCCAATCAATTAACTTAGCATGCTTGGTCTACCTACCAAAGTAAAAAACTTCTAGCCCTTCAAATGGGACCAAAATAATGCACCACCCCAAAGGCTCTCTAATTCTCTACTATCTATATACAGTAAATGCAGGGCTTTCGAGTAAATTTCGAGTCTAGACCTACTAGCCAGGCACAAACCTTACTCTCCACCAGTTGCCCCACCCAACCTTGGCCAGGTCCGCCTCCAAACCCACCCCCAGCCCATCCCCAACCCCGCCCCCCATCCCTGCCCCCAACCATGCCCCCCTTAAAGCTTATGAAATTAAATTTTTCTTTAGAATAAAGAGTCCAAAACATAAAACTGTATACAGTAATGTATATCCCCCTCCCCTGTACTCCATTATAGTGATATAACATGTATACAGTAATGTATATCCCCCCTCCCCTGTAATCCATTATAGTGATATGACATGTATACAGTAATGTATATCCCCCCTCCCCTGTACTCCATTATAGTGATATGACATGTATACAGTAATGTATATCCCCCCTCCCCTGTAATCCATTATAGTGATATGACGTGTATACAGTAATGTATATCCCAGCTCCCCTGTACTCCATTATAGTGATATGACGTGTATACAGTAATGTATATATCCCCCCCCCTCCCCTGTACTCCATTATAGTGATATGACGTGTATACAGTAATGTATATCCCCCCTCCCCTGTAATCCATTATAGTGATATGACATGTATACAGTATGTATATCCCCCCTCCCCTGTACTCCATTATAGTGATATGACGTGTATACAGTAATGTATATCCCCCCTCCCTGTACTCCATTATAGTGATATGACGTGTATACAGTAATGTATAACCCCCCTCCCCTGTACTCCATTATAGTGATATGACGTGTATACAGTAATGTATATCCCCCCTCCCCTGTACTCCATTATAGTGATATGACCTGTATACAGTATGTATATCCCCCTCCCCTGTACTCCATTATAGTGATGACATGTATACAGTACTTACTCCTCGAGTCCCCCGCGGCGGTGGAGAGGGTGTCTCCTCTCAGTGGAGGAGAGCGGACCTCTCCTGCACCTGTCCCCTCAGCGGCGGTGCCGAAGAAGCCAGAAACCAGAAGTTGGAAACCGGAACTCGGCTTCACAATGAGGCACAGCAGCTCCATCATCTGTGCTCGCCGCTAGAGAATTTCTCCTCGTATTTGCGAGCGGGCGAGCGGCTTTTTTCAAGCCATGGTAAATGTATACTCTTTTGATAGCTCACAGGCTTTGCTAAAGCATGGAGCTCTGCTTCTTGAGCTGGGGAAGAAGAATGCATTGACTCTAAATACAGAGTGTCCTTCTGGATGATAACTGCGTATTAAGTATGGGTCTAGCTATCCTCGTTTTATACCAGAATCAAATCTCCAAAAAATCAAATATTTGGGTCTTCAAGGAATGTATCCTCACTGGGCTCACAGTAGCTAATTCCTACAACATCAATTTGACACGTTGTTTTTCTTTGTCACCAGCCTCCTTCAACACAGGCAGTAAGAATCATTCATTAACAAAAAGTAATCACATAGTCATTTCCACACATTCAGAACAATTGGACTATCCCCACTACAATGGACCCACGGGGAACAGAGAGTCCCCTTTCCCCCACCAATCAATTCAGAGGGATAGGATGGCCTTATAAAGTAACAATCAGATTATATTTGAAAACAATTACAGCAGCCTATGCATTATCAGATCAAAAGGGGCTAAACCTGGAGTGGCCAACCATGCATCCCTAAAGTTTCTCAAACTTACCCGAGCATCCACGATGTTGGTAAATGTAACAATCATATCGTAGAATGATTCCCATATTTTGCTTCTAGTCAGCTACAGTGGGAGGAGTATTTGAGTTCCAGCACACAAGAATCAACTTGCATGCCTGGAACAAGGCTTTGGAAAGGGATTCTAATATAAATGTATCCTGCGTTACAGAGTCTAAGATACCAAAGAGGCATTGCTTAGGATCTAGAATTAGATTAGTTTGAAACACCAAATTAAGAGTAGTAACCAGCTCCTCCCACTATCTTTTGGCATCGCCATAGCATATGAATCAGTTCCCGCTTACATCTGCCACATAGGGGGTCCTGGCGGAGCCCCATCATACACAATTTTGCAGGAGTGTAATGAGCTCTAAGTACACTATACAATTGAGAAATGTGATGGAAGACCATCAAATAACTAAGATGGATTGACTAAAATTCAGATTCCCACAGGTCATCTTCAAAAGTCCCAACATCTCGCTCCCATTGCCCACTTGCCCTATTTGGGTATTTTTCAAGATAGTCCATCATAAGCATGTTATAGAATCGAGAGATGAGCCCCCTAGTCGTTGTAGCAGAGTACAAGTAATGAAAAGTAGGGGTAAGAGAGGGGTGCCATAAGGTTGATGGGCTTTGAGCAGTGACTTTATGTTTTAACTGCATGTAGTAAAATAACATTTTAGATGGTAAATTATATCTGGACTTCAATATATAAGATGACCATTGTTAAATATATGCTTTAACCACTTGAGCTCCAGAGGATCTACCCCCCTCAACTAGTAGCCGACCGCAGATAGCCGAATGACGGCTGCACTGCGGCTGGCCAGTTCTGAGTGGACGTCATATGACGTCCTCCCAGAACGCGCTTTCCTGCGCGCCCCAGGGGGCGCGCACCCGGCGATCTCCGTGATCGCTGTGTCCTACGGACACAGCTGATCACGTGATGTGGTAAAAGGCCAATCACAGCGGCCTTTTACCACGTGATCAGCGATGTCCAATGACGCGCTGATCAGAGGAAAATGCAAGTGCCGGTTCTCGGCTGCACTTTCCTCACGCTGTCAGATCGTGAGGAAAGTACTGCCGAGAACCGGCAGTTGTCAGAGCGGGGATCGGCACCGATCATCAGGTAACTGATGACCAGTGCCCTGATGATCGGTGCCCAGCAGTGCCACCCGCAAGCTCCGCCCACCTGTGTCCAGCAGTGCTCCCACTAGCTCCGCCCACCTGTGCCCAGCAGATCACCCACCTGTGCCCAGCAGTGCACCCACCTGTGCCCAGCAGTGCACCCACCTGTGCCCAGCAGTGCACCCACCTGTGCCACTCTGCAGTGTCACACACCTGTGCCCAGAAGTGCCACCCACCTGTGCCCACCCACCTGTGCCCACCAGTGCCACCCACCTGTGCCCACCCACCAGTGCTGCCCACCAGTGCCACCCACCAGTGCCACCCACCAGTGCTGCCAGTCAGTGCCACCAGTCAGGGCCCAGGGGTTGTGCCAGTCAGTGCCGCCAGTCAGTGCCCAGCAGTGATGCCAGTCAGTGCCGTCTATCAGTACCCATCATCAGTGTCACCTATCAGTGCCGCCTATCAGTGCTGCATATTAGTGCCGCCTATCCGTGACACCTCATTAGTGCTGTCTATCAGTGCCGCCTATCCGTGCCACCTCATTAGTACTGCCTATCAGTGCCCTTTAGTGCTGCCTATCAGTGCCGCCTATCAGTCCCATCAGTGCTGCCTCATCAACGCACATCAGTGAAGGAGAAAAATTACCTGTTTGAAAAATTTTATAATAGAAACAAAGAAACTTTTTTTTTTTTTCAACATTTTTGCAATTTTGTATTTACAGCGCAAAAAGTAAAGCGCCCAGTGGCGATTAAATACCACCAAAAGAAAGCTCTATTTGTGAGAAAAAAATGATCAAAATTTCATATGGGTACACTGTTGCATGACCGCGCAATTGTCAATCAAAGTGCGGCAGCGCTGAAAGCTGAAAATTGGCCTGGTAAATAAGGGGGTATAAGTGCCCGGTAGGCAAGTGGTTAATGACCAGGCCTCTTTTTGCTGCTCAGCGCTGCACTAATTCAACTGATAATTGCGCGGTCATGCAATGCTGCACCCAAACAAAATTTACATCCTTTTTTTCACCCAAATAGAACTTTCTTTCGGTGTAATTTGATCACTTGTGCGCTTTTTATTTTTCGCGCTATAAACAAAAAAAGGCCAAAAATTTTGAAGAAAAACAATATTTTTTATTTTCAGCTATAAAAAATATATAGTAAACTCAAAGTTGGTTATAAATTTAGGCCAAAATGTATTCTGCTCCATGTTTTTGGTAAAAAAAAATCCCAATAAGTGTATATTGATTGCTTTGTGTGGAAGTTATAGCGTCTACAAACTAATGTATAAATACTGCAATTTACGCCATTTTTCTGCTATACAGCGCTGCACTAGTTTAACGGACAATTGCGCGGTCATGCAATATGGTACATAAATGAAATTTACACCCTTTTTTTCGCCACAAATTGAGCTTTCTTTCGGTGGTATTTGATCGCCTGTGCGGTTTTTATTTTTTTGCGCTATAAAAAAAAAAGTCTGACAATTTTGAGGAAAAAAAAACAATATTTTGGACTTTTTGCTATAAAACATGTCCAGTAAAAAAAAAATGCAAAAATCAAATTTAGTCATAAATTTCTGCCAAAATGCATTCTGCGACATGTCTTTGCTAAAAAAAAAAACAAATACGTGTAAATTAATTGGTTTACATGAAAGTTATAGCGTTTACAAATGGTGGGAAAGATACTGGAATTTTTAGGGTTTTTTTTATACTAATAATAATGGCGGCGTTCAGCGAATTATGGTGGCGATCAGGGACTTATGGCAGCGACCAGCGACTTATGGCGGGACTGCGGCGGACATTCTGACATTGGGGGGTACTGACTTGGGGTCACTGACATCCCCAAAAACACTAATATGGTGATCAGTGCAAAAAAAAAAAAAACTGACACTGTACTAATGGCAATGGGGAGGAAGGGGTTAACTTTATTTTGCAGGGAAGGGTTATAGGAGTGAGGGGAGTGTTTTACTAGGGGGCAGGGGTGTGTACTGGGCGGGACAAGGCTGATCCAGAAAGAGAAACTGTTCTTTCTCGATCAGCTCATCCTCGAGCTGACAGGGAAGTGACAGACAGCACAGCTACTGCAGCTGTGCTCTCTGTCACTGTTTACCGCCAATCGCCCGGGACATAGCCGCTAAGGAGCGGCTGTGACCCGGCGACTGACATCTGTGGCAGAGATCCGCGGGACAGATAGGACGGCGGCACGCCTCGCGCGCGCCCCCTATTTGTTTACAAAACACACGTTTTAAAACGTGGTTTTTGCCTGTGCGTGCCGCCCTGCCGCCGTATATGTACAGTGGCTGGGCGGCAAGTGGTTAAGTGAGTTATCCCATACACTTTCCATTTAGAGACATATTGTAGTTTTGGCTAGTTCAGGAAATGCCGCATTACTCCATATGGGACTATAGGCAGTATGGCCCATAATATGCTGCAACTGCTTAACCTTAATCCAAATGTTATGCTTTAGGTGATATGTAGGAAAGGATTTATTTGTTTTACAAAAAGATTGAGTCTCAAGACTCTCCGATAAGGAGCTAGAGGCCGTGCAATGCAGGATCACATTTAGAGTAGAGGTATCAACTGGAGCTCAGTCAGCACATCATTCCGCAATATCTTTATATAGATGTTGCAGTTGGCTGGCTAAGTAGTACAACCAGGCATTGGGCAAAGCTATCCCCCCTCTATCCTTGGGACATTGCAAGTATTCCATTCTTATCTGCGGTGGACGGCCCCCCCCAAAGCAATGAGCGAAAAAAAATGGTATTTATGAATGAGAGGGTTTCCAGCGCAATCATGACTGGCGAGTTATGAAGAAAATACAACAACTGGGGTATACAGTGGGGATCGAAAGTTTGGGCACCCCAGCTAAAAATTTGTATTAATGTGCATAAAGCCAAGGAAAAATGGACAAATCTCCAAAATGCATCAAATTACAGATTAGACATTCTTATAATATGTCAACAAAAGTTAGATTTTATTTCCATCATTTACACTTTCAAAATAACAGAAAACAAAAAAATGGCGTCTGCAAAAGTTTGGGCACCCTGCAGAATTTATAGCATGCACTGCCCCCTTTGCAAAGCTGAGACCTGCCAGTATTATGGATTGTTCTTAATCATCGTCTGGGAAGACCAGGTTATGTCAATCTCAAAGGTTTTAAATGCCCAGACTCATCTGACCTTGCCCCAACAATCAGCACCATGGGTTCTTCTAAGCAGTTGTCTAGAAAACTGAAACTGAAAATTGTTGACGCTCACAAAGCTGGAGGGCTATAAGAAGATAGTAAAGGTTTTCAGATGTCAATATCCTCTGTTCGGAATGTAATTAAAAAATGGCAGTCATCAGGAACAGTGGAAGTTAAAGCATAAGACCAAGAAAAATATCAGACAGAACAGCTCGCAGGATTGTGAGAAAAACAATTTAAAACCCACGTTTGACTGCACGATCCCTCCAGAAAGATCTGGCAGACACTGGAGTTGTGGTACACTATTCCACTATAAAGAGATGCTTGTAGAAATATGGTCTTCATGGAAGAGTCATAAGAAGAAAACCTCTTCTACGTCCTCACCACAAAAATCATTGTTTGAACTTTGGCGATGAACATATAGACAAGCCTGATGCATTTTGGAAACAAGTTCTGTGGACCGATGAGGTTAAAATTGAACTTTTTGGCCGGAATGAGCAAAGGTACGTTTGGAGAAGAAGGGGCACAGAATTTAATGAAAAGAACCTCTGTCCAACTGTTAAGCATGGGGTTGGATCAATCATGGTTTGGGGTTGTGTTGCAGCCAGTGGCACAGGGAACATCTCATGAGTAGAAGGAAAAATGGATTCAATAAAATTTCAGCAAATTTTGGATGGTAACTTGATTGCCATCTGTGAAAAAGCTGAAGTTAAAGAGAGGATGGCTTCTACAAATGGATAATGATCCTAAACACACCTCGAAATCCATGGGGGATTACATCAAGAGGGGTAAACTGAAGGTTTTGCCATGGCCTTCACAATCTCCTGACCTCAACATAATTGAAAATCTATGGATAGACCTTAAAAGAGCAGTGCGTGACAGACAGCCCCCCCTCAAAGAACTGGAAGACTTTGGTAAGGAATAATGGGCAAAGATACCTGAATGAAAGACTCTTGGCTGCTACAAAAAGCGTTTACAAGTTGTCTTGCAAAGGGGGCGCAAGATATCAGGGTGCCCACTTTTGCAGACGAGTTTTCTGTTATTTTGAAAGTGTAAAATAAAAAAATCAACTTTTGGGGACATATTATAAGAATAATCTGTAATTTGATGCCTTTTGGAAGATTTTTCTCTTTCCTTGGCTTCTTTATGCACATTACAAATTTTTAGCTGGGGTCCCAAACTTTCGATAACCACTGTAAATATAATTTATATAAGATTCTCTCTACCTGTCAAAGATAACCAAATTTGGACCACATCATAACCATATCTTTAAATCAGGTCAACAATGGAGCTACATTCAATTGACAATAATCTAGTAAATCTAGTTAAATACCCAGGTATTTAAAGGAAGTTGTTATCATAACCAGACAAAAGGTAGGCACCGTTGGATCGGAGACCCCATCCAGTGGCAGCAGAGCCAATTTAGACCAGTTAATTATTAGCCCTGAATAATGTCCAAACTGTGAGATTATATGCATGATTGTATGCAAAAATGATCTTGTATCGTCATTGATAGCCAAAGCCGCGAATGGCGGTGCGGGTAGAACGCGCACTTGGCTCACAAGCGCCCCCTACCCGGTAATGCAAAATCACGTACATATACGTGATTTTGCGCAAACGTGCTGCCCTGTAGCAGTACTTCTGCTATAGGGCAGACGGGAAGCGGTTAATATTACAACTGTACTTTTATGATAACAAGGGGCTGTCACGTACCTGATTGGAGACTGAAATGGTGAGGTCGGCCTCACTTGTGTCACTAGCCCTGACCCCACTGGAAGTGGAACAGAGGGTGTCTAGGGACCAGGGGGACAGAGCGCCAGCAGATGTTGTTTGCAGCTCTTGCAGTTGGAGACTTTGGAAGACTGATGAACCTCCGATTCAGGATCAGTAGTAATATGCAGATCTGGTATGGTAGGTCGCCAGGTGTGCACCAGAGTAAGACAGGAAGCTGGGATGGGAGACAGGAGCAATGTCATAGGAATAGCCAGGGTCATCAATGGGCGGACAGCGAGGTACCAAATCATAAGCAAGCCAAAGTCAGGAGCAGAGCCAAAGTCAGGAACCAGTATCAAGCAGGAGAGAAATCAGAGTCAGGTCAGGAACAAGCCGGGTCAGCAACAAGGAAATCACACAGGAACGAGTAGGAAACGGGGAACAGCTGAAGACCAGTCAGCACTCAGCACAGGCAAAGGCACCTTTTAAATAGTCCGTCTGGCGCCAATCTTCACCGTGCGTGTGCACATGCGTGTGCATGATCATGCATTTCTGTGCACATGCGCAAGTCTATTCACCAGCCGTCTCACGGGAATTCCCTTACAGGGGCATTACATAGGCAGGGTAATTTCTAATCAGGACTTGACGGAATGCAAAGGTAATGAAAACATTATTAGAGCCATGTGCACAATGAGTGCAGTGTACAATACATAGGTGAAACATACAAAATAGAATACAATTTTATACAGAATTTGGGAAGGACCCAACACAGCATCTTACTGTCCAGAAGACCTTGGAAAGAGGCTTGTATTCACAGTATTCAGTATATTCAGATACACTTCACTTTATTTCAATTTTGTTATATTTGCAGCCTGATATTACTGTTGTGTACATTTTTGTCTCATTAATCTACACTCAGTACCCCATAATGACAAAGTGAAAACAGAATTTTAGAGATGTTTTCAAATGTATGAAAAAGGAAAAAAAACAATATTTCACATATATTTTGCAACAACACTTAATTTATCTCAGTTGCCTCTCATTTCTCTTGATTGTTGCTAAGATGTTTCTACACCTTGGTTGGAGTCCATCTGTGGTAAATTAAATTGATTGGACATGATTTGGAAAGGCACACCTCTCTATAAAAGGCCTCACAGCTGACAATGCATGCTGTATCAGAGTAAAAACCATATTTATATATATATATATATAAAAGGAAATGTCTGCAGAGCTCAGAGACAAAACAAATCTGCTGCGCTGAAGGTTCCCAAGAGCACAGTGGCCTCCATAATTCTCAAATGGAAGAAGTTTGGCTCTTCCAAGAGCTGGTCACCCGGCCAAACTGAGCAATCTGGGCAGAATGGCCTTAGTAAGAGAGGTGATCAAGAACCTGATGCTCACTCTGATTGAGCTCCAGATATCCTGTGTCTAGATGGGACAAAGTTCCAGAAGGAGAACCATCCCTGCAGCCTTCCACTAATCTGGGCTTTATGGCAGAGTGGCTAGATGGAAGCTTCTCCTCAATGCAAAACACACAAAAGCCCGCTTGGAATTTGCACAAAAAGCATCTGAAGGACTCTCAGAGGAACAAGATTCTCTGGTTTGACAAAAGAAGATTGAACTATTTGACCTCAATTTTAAATGTTCAAGTTCTGCAATAAAGCTTCATAAAAACGAACCCCTAGACTGTTCATTGAGCCAAAGGAGTGACTGTGACTGTGTGCCTGGCTGCGGGGCAGCAAATGGAAAAGATCCCTGGACATTTATTCAGCATCTCTGTGGGGGTGAGTGCTACAGGTATGTATTAGCACAGCACAAAGAGTATAGAGGCTCTGGGTATGTAATATACAAGGTAGACATGTGTGATTCATTTCATTACAAATTGAAATTCAGACAAAACTTTTGTTATTCAGAGATTCAGATATAGCTCCAAATCTCAGTGGTAAAGAATTTCAACAAATCCGAAATAAATAATAATAAAAACAATACATTTATTTGTATTCGTTTGTTTCATTTGTTATGCAGGCCATAGATGGGGAAAAAACTGCAGATTTTTCTTTTAAAAAACGAAAAATCGCTTGTTCAAGTGGCCGACGTTACCATCAATGGTAAAAAAAAAATCGGCCGATTTTCTACCCGTCTAGAGCCGGCAAAAAGTGTCCCTGCAGAGAGCTCTGCTATTTCTTTGACAGTTCTCTGACAGTTCCTTGACATTTATAGAAGTTGCAACAATGTATCTATTTGTTTCCATTTAGGATACAGATGTTTTTATTCGGAACAAATAGATACAATGTTTCAACCGCTGTAAATGTCAAGGAACTGTCAGAGAACTGTCAGAAATAGCGGAGCTCTCTGCAGAGACACTTTTTGCTGGACTGGAATTCTTCTTATTTTCATCCTACTTCTTCTTCTTCTTCTTCTTCATCCTCATCCTCTTCTTCTTCTTTTTCTTCATCCTCATCCTCTTCTTCTTCTTCTTCTTATTCTTCTTCATCCTCATCCTCTTCTTCTTCATCATCCTCATCCTCTTCTTCATCATAGCTCATCCTCTTCTTCTTCTTCTTCTTCTTCTTCATCCTCATCCTCTTCTTCATCCTCATCCTCTTCTTCTTCTTCTTCATCCTCATCCTCTTCTTCATCCTCATCCTCTTCTTCTTCATCATCCTCATCCTCTTCTTCTTCTTCTTCTTCTTCTTCTTCTTCTTCTTCTTCTTCTTCTTCTTCCTCATCCTCTTCTTCTTCTGCATCCTCATCCTATTCTTCTTCTTCATCATCATCCTCTTCTTCTTCATCATCATCCTCTTCTTCTTCTTCATCCTCATCCTCCTCTTCTTCTTTTTTCTCATCCTCATCCTCTTCTTCATCCTCATCCTCTTCTTTCTTCTTCTTCTTCTTCTTCTTCATCCTCATCCTCTTCTTCATCCTCATCCTCTTCTTCATCCTCATCCTCTTCTTCATCATCATCCTCATCCTCTTCTTCTTCATCCTCAATCCTCATCCTCTTCTTCTTCTTCTTCATCCTCATCCTCTTCTTCTTCATCCTCTTCTTCTTCCTCTTCTTCTTCTTCATCCTCTTCTTCATCGTCTTCCTCTTCTTCTTTTTCTTCTTTTTGTCTTCCTCTTGCAGGTCACTGCTCATGCGCAGATTTTTTATCGGTAAAAAATCGGCCGATTTGCCCACTAATTGCCGCGAAAATCGGCCGTTTTGCAAAATCGGCCGATTTTTTTTCCAACTTTACTGAAAAAAAAAACGGCCAAAATACCGAAAAACGGCCTACCAAATCGCCCACTAACGATCCGAAAATCGGCCGATTTTATTTTCGGCCGAAAAATCGGCCGATTTTCGACCCATCTATGGCCTGCATTAGTGACTTCAGAGGATTTGTAAGTTCAATATGTGTCACGCTCTGTATTGTTATGTTTGGCCAAAGTCGCAAGCAAGTCGTATCAAAGTCAACCAAATAACATAACACATAAGCAATTAATCCAAACCTTCCGAACTAACTTCTAAATATATGAAACTAATCCAAATATACAAAACCAATTCTGAAAATGAGGCATTCTAACATAATCAATATGATGAAATGAATGTATGTACTTAACGAATGAATATGAAACAAAACAAATGTTATCTCTAATACAAGGAATGATACAAAATCATGACCACTGCACCCTACACGCCTTGCCATACATTGCATACTGTTGGCCACTGAACTCTGTATGCTTTGCTGCCACCCCTAACCACTTGACTCACAGGCCAATTCTGATATTTCTCTCATACATGTAAAACTCTGCATTGTTTGCTAGAAAATAACTTAGAACCCCCAAACATTATGTATTTTATGCAAATGGTGGTGTTGCAATTTTTTATGTCACGCAATATTAGCGCAGTTGTTTTTTAAACTCACATTTTTCAGAAAAAAATATGTTAATGAAATTTAATGAACCCAAACACAACATAATATACACATTTTTAGTAAAAATTTAAAAGATGATGTTATACAATTATACTGAGTAAATAGATAGCAAGCATGTCATGCTTCAAAATTGCGCATGCCCGTGGAATAGCGACAAACTGTGGTACATTCAATTATCCAGAGGCAATGTTTTAAAAGTCTTTACAGGTTACCAGTTTAGAGTTACACAGGAGTTCTAGTTCTAGAATTAGATTGGTTTGATCAGGTAATGTACAAGCCGGTAATGGTTTGAAAAAAAAAAAAAAAAAAACAAAAGTGATGAAATCCTCTGACATCACAAAGGAGGAGTGTGAACGTCTGTTCCCTCCACTCCACACAGTGACCAAACAATTGTATATCCCAATGGGAAATTTGTGATTTCCAAGAACCTCCAAAAAAAAAAGGGTTGCAAGTGTATCTGAGATTCCCAAGTCACAGAGGAGGGGAGGGTACTCCTTCCTCTGCAAATCCCGTCAATCCTCTCCAGTGTAATTATCAGCATAGATCTCCATGTTCAAACCCTAAATAGAGGTACTGGCCACCAATTAGCGGCATTACTACCCTATTGCGCATGCGCAATGACATTATCGACGTATGTCAGTGATGCCACGATGTCTCTCATCGATGCATCACACGCTGTGATGTCAGGAGGTCACATGATCATGGCCATCTTTAAGCACACCATGTATGAGCATGTGCATGCATGTGAAGTTCAGCGTGCTGGCCTGTGGCTGCGCACAGAAACACGTCCAGAAGAGCCATCCTGCCTTGTGGCTGCACAGCCGGTTTCCTATGGCGGCAGCGCATGCTTTGTGAATGGACCACAGTCCTCTGGGACATTTCACAGGTTTGGAGGGGAAGGAGGGGGGAAAAACTTCCAGCTCAGTTTTGCTGCGACAAACTGAGCCAGGAGTGGGAGTGGGTACCTGTCAAAACCAGACCCCCCCCTCAAAATGTGTCAAATGTGGCAGTGAAGGGGGGAGGAGGTCAATAAGCGGAGATTCCACTTTTTGAGCTATGGGACACTGAACCCAGCACCTCATCCTTAGCTGAGACACCTGTGTATTATCCATATCAGCTGAACTGTTGATTGAGTCACTGCCACCTTGGAACCTTCTCTTGAGGGGGTCCCTCTTCCACCACAAGACTCCTTTGTCTCACAAGGAGTTGATGAGCGGGCTGCTGACCCTCCTTACTGCCAATCTGGTAGAAGACGATCTACACCCGACCTCTAACACAGCTGAGAGACCTGTGTATTATCCATATCAGCTGAACTGTTGATTGAGTCATTGCCACTTCGGAACCTTCTCTTGAGGGGGTCCCTCTTCCACCACAAGACTCCTTTGTCTCACAAGGAGTTGATGAGCGGGCTGCTGACCCTCCTTACTGCCAATTTGGTAGAGGACGATCTACACCCGACCCCTAACACACCCAGGCGGGCCATTCCTAACTCAATGGCTTTCAGACAGAACAATTTCACCCCATCCAATAACTGGTGGTAGGTTCCTCTGTCGAGTTTTTTTCTTTATGAAAATTATCTAGGGTTGTGTGCATGTCGATAAATGTTCACTCAGATTGTTTGTGTCAAATTTGCTTGTTGTCATTAACACTGTGTGCTAAATGGGGACCAAAGAGTTTCAGTGGGGGAGCCTGTATCCTGCTGCTCTGTGTGACCATCCTTCTCCCCCCCACTGATGTGGATTCTGGGAGATCCGAATGAGAGTATTTGTGCCGTGGGCTGATTTACCCCCCTCCCACCGAAACAGTGGCTCTGTGACTGAGGGTGCGAGCTGGTGTCTGCCCACTCTCTCCCTTCATCTCCCCGCTGTGAGCTGAATGGATTGTCTGTGGAACCCCCCGGTCATCCTCCTCCCTTCTGACCCTAGTAGGAGCCAAGCAGCAGCAAAGGGAGAGGACTTGGACTATTTCAATGGACACTGGGAAATGTAGCCGCGTGGAGAGACTGCTGACTTTCTGGGATAGATAAATAAACTACAAATCCTGCAAGACTTTGGGATACCAGGAGGAGTGAAGGATGATTTTTACTGTACCTCCCAGGAAAGTTTAGGCCTTTTGTGCCCAGTAATCCAGAGGAGTGAAGGCCTCTGTCCTTTTTCTCCCTCTTGCCATAAGGCCTGGCTAAACGGGGTACCTGATCCTGCTACCCTACATTAAAGACACTGGATAAAGAGCTCCACCACCAGCCACACTGGAGGAACCTGCAACCCAAACCCAGAGAGGCTGGAGTATCCATTCACCTTTTCACTTCCACTGCTGTTGATCAGGGGCTTCATGGAGAGATTGAGGGGACCCTTTCAGTGTTGGACACTGCAGCTGTATTCTGGGGACTACTGAGAGGGCTGTCAGTGTCCAGCAACACACTGCATAAAGATTCTGTGTAAGCAGCCTTATGGAGTGTGGAGTGGGGACTATGTAGTGTGAGAGCGCAGTGCATTGTGGGATGTTTTCGGGTGAACAGTTGGTGGTGCCTTCACACCGTAACCCTTCAGAGTTATTCTTGACAATTGCAGGATTGAACCCTGCTCTAAAAATTCTAATTATATGCACCGTGGGGTTTATCTACTAAAGCTGTAGAGTGCAAAATCAGGAGTACTTCTGCATGGAAACCAATCAGCTTCCAAGTTTTACTGTCAAAGCTTAATTGAACAAGCTGAGGTTAGAAGCTGATTGGCTACCATGCAAAAATGCACCAGATTCTGAGTGCACCAGTTTTGGAAAATCTCCCCCACTGTTTTAATAAATTCCCTGCTGTGTGTTGAAAAAAAATAGGCCCTTGGTGTGGTGCCTCTGCACTGTAACCCCTGACAGTTACTATTGATGAGCACAGGAATTGGCAGTGTTCTAAAAAACTGAAATTATATGCACCTGTCACACAGGTATGGAAAAAATTGGGCCTTAGGTGTTGGTGGTGCCTGAACACTGCAACCCCTCACAGTTTCTCTTGGTGAGCGCAGGAATGGGCCCTGCTGTTAAAAATTTTAAAAAAATTGTAAAAAAAATTTATTTAAATGAACCAGTCAAACAGGTGCAGAAAAATTGGGCCTTAGGTGTTGTCTTGTCAAGCATGTGGTACCAAAGCAGCTGGTGGTTTGCCACGCTTGATCCGCTTCAGAGACTGCAAACAGCAATGCTGCGGTCTGCTTCACATGTTGAAAAAAGTCCACAACAATGACCTTTGGGAAGTCAATCGGGAGTCAGCAGAGCCCTGCACCTGTGGAGCTCTGTTGTGTGATGCTATAGGGTGGCTACGCTTACACCTGCCCCTGGAGAACATCCTGGCTCATTGGAGCTGCACCTACCTCTCACTTTCCTCCTCTGTTCTCTTAGACACCCAGGTATGGTCAGTGATCTTATCATCCCCTCCCCCCTCATCACTGGAGAACTTGTCAGTATGCTGGGAGAGAACATGACTGCCAATTTCTTGTCTGTCATTGACACCCCATCTATCTAGGCTAACGTCACTTTCTTCCTCAACCTGGGAACCAACATCAGAGCATTGAAATTGCTGCACATCCTCCAGCAGCAAAGAACTGACACTATGTCTTAATAATTCAGCTGACTCCTCCATGCATGATGGTGGGGCTGTGGAAGGTGCAGCTGTGGACAAGGAGCCTGTGAAATAGGCCACTTTGGCAGCTATGGTGGAAGGTGAACTAGTCTGAGCCTCGGTGACAGAGGATGAGGATGGCTTAGTTATCTACCTCTTCTGCCTGTTGTGGCTCAATAACATGGCCAGCACCGGAAAAAAACAGACAAGCGTGCCCTGCCTGCAAAGGGTATACTATGTCCACGACCACTACTTTTCATTGTGGACACAGAGGCTGTTTGCCTTCTTTTAGCTGCCTGAGAGCGTCGTGTTTTCCTTTCGGACGGTATGGGGATTTTTTCCAGGGATTTTATTACCTTTATATTTTAGAGCGTGGGAGGGGAAGTTGGCACTTGGGTGCAATACTTTTGTGCTTGGTGCACTATAAACTATTTTATTTATTTATTTATAAAGAAAATAGGAGGTAAAGCAATTATGGAGATTTTTTTAATACTGTTGGTGCAAAAAAAAACTAAACTAAAATACATGAAAAAAATTAAGAAAAAAACCCAAAAAACAAACACTGGTGACTCAGAAGAAGGAATGGCAATTATGGAGAAAATTTGCTGCTGGAGAAAATTAAATAAATCAAAAAATTCAGAAAGCCAAAAAAAGGGAACAACTGCTGACAGAAGGAGGAACACCTGTGACACACTAATACTTGTAAAACACACTGACACTTCACTGACACCACTATACTGCTCTTCACAACACCGCACTGCACTACACTAGATTCTTAACACACCACTAATCCCACTAAACTCCAGCAACACACTACACATGGCTACTGTGTAAGCAGCCTTATATAGCGTGGGCGTGGCCTTAGCCATGAACCATGATTGGTCAAAGTCACCAGAACTTTGACCAAACATGGCTCTCACAGCACATTGTGCTGTGATTGGCCAAAGCATTGCACCTGACCTGTGGTCAGGTACATTGCTTTGGCCTATCATGGCTCTCACAATGCAGTGCATTGTGGGACATAGTGTATTGAACGGCCGATGTTTACGTGACGATGCTTATGTTTGACTCGAATATCTAGTCCTTCCTGATTGCACAGTCATTTCCTGGGAAGATCAGTGTGATGCTGTCTCTACTCCCCCAGCTCTCTGAGCTCTTTATTCAGCTGGCAACAGAGGGTATGTGATCACTTATAAAATAAGGGAAGAAAGGTATTTGTAATGTTTTTTATATATATACACAAATGTTTTATCTTTCATTTCTATTTTAAACTGAATGGGTTATTTGTGAGAGATTACATATACTTTATTCTTTATCCATACTCAGTAGACAACATACAGATACTGTAGGTTTTGTCCAGTTGCTCATTTGCATTCACCAACAACAGTGCACCTAAAGAAGGGCCCCATTGAAAGCTGGCCAATGTTAAATACTAGGTGCCAGAGACTTTCAGACACATTCAGAGGTACCCCATCCACTGTTTTATTTTTCATTGGGAAAGCTTGTTAAAATAATCCATACTATTTCAGTACATTCCTGACACTAATTAGTCCATCAGCGGCAGCTGTAACAGCTGTGGTCCATTGGGAAGACTTGGATGCAGTGACTGCAATAGTTTCTAAATGTAGATTGTGAGTGAGGTGACAGCTTTCTAAAGCCTATAAAAGCCCAACTGAATTCAAGAGAAAAGCAATGCGATGAGAGTCGCACTAATATCCACAGGGCCTCTATGAATTACATTTTTCAGTTTATTGTATTCAGATTGAACAGAACATTTTTGCTAATTTTGCAAATCCAAGTCATGAGCTTTTCTCCCAAAAATGTCTCTGTAACTAACTTTGTTCTGGTGGGGCTTATCGAGATTGAATCATTTCGATATGTATGTGCTGTTTTGGCTCTTGCATTATTTTCAATCACATTGTTTATGACTTCTATGATTGTCTATGTAACCTGGACAGAGAACAGCTTGCATGAGCCTATGTACATCTTAATATGCATCTTGGTTATGAATGTGATGTTGGGGAATGCATCATTTTTTCCCAAGCTGGCCATTGACTTGTTGTCTGGATGCTCAACCATCTCACTCACAGGATGTCTCTGTCAATCCTTCTGTATCCAGCTTTATGCAGCTAATGAAATGTTTACTTTTACGGTAATGGCATATGATCGATATCTGGCTGTAGGCCACCCTCTGAGATACCACAGTCTGATGACCAATGTTAAAACTCAAACAATATCACTTGCCATATATGTTTTCATTGCCGTGCTAGTACTTGTGGATATATTATTGGCATTAGGACTAACTTTTTGTGAGGAAAATATTAACAATATCTATTGTGAGAACATGTCTCTACAACCGCTTGCTTGTAATGATATAACAGTAATCGTTATGTATGATACAACTTTGACCTCGGCTTTGGTGATTGCCTGCTTGCTTGTAATAATGTACTGTTACATAAGGACAGTTGTCATCTGTCTGAAAATGTCTGCAGAATCCTCTGTGAAAGCTATACATACATTGATGACTCACATATTGGCCTTCACCATTTATATTGTCACCCTCTTGTTTGTTAATTTCAGGTACAGTCTAACCACAGGTTCTATATCAATTAAAGTTGATATTATCATACCTTTGATTGGTACCAGCATAGCTACTTCTGCAAACCCTCTGATCTACGGGATAAGGACCAAAGCTCTCAAAGAAAAAATTGTAGGCAAAATGCATAAAATTGTTTGCAAACCAAAAGAATAAAATTATTTTTTACATTTTTCAGCAGCAGTTTTACCAATGTCGAAGCGTGTTGTTTTTTCCAATTTCTTTTAACCTTTTTGGGGAGTTTGTAGGAAACAGATCTGTAGTTCAGTCCGTGGGACTGTGCCTGTTAGTGTTCTCTGTGCATGGACTGTACAGTCTCAGTCACTTGCTGCTCCAGGTGTGTTAGGGAAAGTTGTTTGGGTGTTTTGGGTGTTTAAACTACTGCCAATCAGCAGACATGGGGGGGCCATAAGAGCTGGCTGGGAAGATATTAACCACTCCAGCTCCAGAATGTTTTACCCCCTTCATGACCAGGCCATCACATTTCTCGAAGTGATAAAATGCCAGGGCAGTATAAAAAAAACAAATGACACCCCAAGGAATGTGCTGAGAGGAATGTTGAGTCCATAGAAGATTTTACTTTTTGCCACACATTTTTGGAAAATTCAAAAAAACATTTTGTAAACAAAGTTGTCACTTAAATGATATATTTCTCATACATTGAATAACACCACAAAGCACATTCTACTACTTCTCCCAAGCATGGGATACCACATGTGAGAGACTTTTTGGCAGCCTGGCCACATACAGGACATCAAAGTCCAATGACCACCTTCAGGCATATTTCCTCATGTCACTTCCTCACTACCTATCACTATTTTGGAAGCCTTAAAATGCCCGGATAGTACAAATACCCTCCAAATAACCCCTCTTTGGAAAGTAGAGACACCCCAAGGTATATGATAGAGAGCATGATGAGTATTTTGTAGATATAATTTTTTTATCACAAGGTTTTAAAAAGGAAAAATACATTTTTATTTTCTTTCTTCATTTTTCAAAAGCCTGTGGCAAAAGATGAGATCTGCAAAATAGTCACCATGCCCCTTAGCAAATATCTTGGAGTGTCTACTTTACAAAAAAGGTCATGGGGGGGTGCTTCTACTATCCTGACATTTTAGGGCCAACATTTGAAGCTTTTGCCACACATCAACCACTCTTCTAACCAGACCAAGCCTTTTCTGACACTTTCTGTTTGCATGTAAAAAACTGTATTTTTGCTAAAAAATTACTTTGAACCCCCCAATGTTATTCCCTTTTTAAAGTAGAGGCCCTAGAGAATAAAATGGTGTGTTTGCAATGTTTTATGTCACACTCTTTGATATTTAATTCACAAAAACACAATATATTGCTTACGTGTTTTGATAAAATATAAAATGTGATGTTGCGCTGAGTAAATAGATACCAAACATGACATGATTTCAAATTGTGTACATTTTTACAGGTCACCACTTTAGATTTACACAGGAAGTCTAGTGTTAGAATTGAAAATATATAAAATGTGCGGCGCTGATAGATATAGCATAGGGTCTATATGCTCATGTGTATCTTAAATGATCAGAAAACACACTATGATGTATAACAGAAATAGTATAACAGAAATGGTAATAATTATGAACATAAAATAGATAAAATAGATATAAATGTAATGTCCAACAAACAGACGCAGGATCTTGCATAGAAGCTACTAAGCCCAGGATCCCACGGTAAAAAAATGCGCACTCACCGGACACGCTAAATAAAAGCGCATATGTAGTATGACCCCTGGGAATCACTCATCAAGCGGGTACAGTGGATATCCAGGAGCAGGCAATCTTGGTGAATTGGACAGCATCCAGATCCAGAGATCCCCTTTAGATCAAATGAATAGAAGGCGAGGAACTCCCTCCGGTGGCCAAAATAAGTATGGTATCCAAAAGTAATATGGCCGCCGGGCCTCCTCGTGGCTCCGGGCGGCTTAAAAATGTCACGCTCTGCTGGCTCCTCCTAAGGCCTTTCGTGCTACAGCACATCATCAGAGGGGAGGCCAACAGCAGCATGACAAAATCTATCCTTAAGTAGCGTGATGCGGCAATCGCGCATGCGCGAAAGGGGCGCCGCCATTTTGCCGTGGTCGGTACTAGTGCGCATGCGCGGCACTGCGGGCGCCATTTTGCCATAGGTCTGAAATCGTATTTCAGACAGCTTTCTTACCTATGACAATACCATGTCAGCACAGCATACTGTGATCACATCACACCGGTCCAGACCTAAAAGTCCGCTATATAGTAGTGCATATGGCATGACACCATAAATTGTGTTATTACCCCTCACAAGGAGTCACTTTTAGGCGCCATTTTACTGAAGGTCAGGATAGGTGCAAAACATGGTCAGGAAAAAGTTGCATCCTCGTCAAAATACAAAAATGCAATCAAAAATATAAAAATGCAAACAGAAGCTCCAGTTAGTCTGGCGACAATATAAGTAAGCAGATGCATACATATATAAAATATATTAATGTGTTAATGACACACTTTAAAATGAAAGCATCTAAAATTACACACATAGAGATTTCCTGCACGTCAAAATTGACTCAGTATACATCATTAACACTGAGAAAACGCCATGCAAGGTTATAATGATTAATTCTAATTTTATTACCATTAAAAATAAATAAAGTAAAACAAAAATATCGCCCGCAAAGGCATATCCCTGGTAATGAAAAAAATAAACAGAGAATATTATAGAAAATAAAAAAAAAAAAAAAAAAAAAAAAAAAAAAAAAAAAATTAGAGGAATAAACCTGAACCTAGAGAGATAATGGGGATGATGTACCATCATAACTAACCATTAGCAATAAAACTATTGACGTCAATTTCAATGTTAAGTCCCAAAGGATATAAAGTTCCCAGCTCATATACCCATCTTGTTTCTGCCTGGGACACCGCACGTTTTTTATTTCCTCCCCTCCAATGGGGGGTGACGACGTCAATAGCAGTGAATCTGAGAGAAGTGGGATCCATATTTATGATGTGTTCTGTAATGATTTGATAAAGAATGGTCCTTATACCCCTTTCTGATATTTGCCACGTGTTTCTCGCAAGCGGTCCCTCAACCGCCTTGTGGTGCGTCCCACGTACTGCTTTAAAACAGGGGCATTGGAGGAGATAGACAACATATTTGCTATAACAAGAAATAAAATTCTTAATAACATAAGTTCTACCTGTTGTGTGTGATGTAAACTCAGTAATCCTGCGTTTTCTAGTATTATTACATCTGCAAATCACACACCTATTGCATGGACTGAACCCTTTCATATCGGAAAAAAGGGAGATACGAACCGGAGGGTCTATATCACATTAGGTGCTAAATTATGTCTAATAGACACAGCTTTCCCTGAACATAATTTCAGGTCGTTCAGGCAAGATGTTACTCAGAACCGGATCTGTAAGTAAGATGTCCCAGTTTCTCTTAATCAACCCACTGATAGCTTTATGCTGTATATTATAAGTAGTGACAAATGGGCAGACTTTAGTTTGCATAGGTCTGCGGTTATCCTGTAGCATAATATCCCTATCAGAGTCTGCAACCAACTGTATTGTTTCCATCAGACTGCTGTTGCTGTAACCCTTTTCTATGAATCTTTCTTTCAAGATCATCGCCTGGGAATAATACATGTCCAGGCTGGAACAGTTACGTCTTATCCTGGTAAATTGACCACGTGGAATGTTCGCTAACCAGGAAGGATGGTGACAGCTGTGCGTAGGGATATAGCTGTTACGATCCGTGGATTTGAAAAAAAGACTCCGTAATTATCTTACCTTCTACATTAGAAAGTGTAAGATCAAGGAAGTTTATTTGCAATTTACTGTACACATATGTCAAACTTATATTATGTGTGTTGTTATTTAATGTTCCAAAAAAATTTACAAGTGATTCCTCACTGCCATTCCATAGGAGGAGGACATCATCAATGTATCGCCCGTAGAGAGCCAGCTCAGGCCAATCTCTGGCGTAAATGATGTCCTCCTCCCATCTCGCCATGAAAAGATTAGCGAGGCTGGGGGCAAACTTAGCCCCCATGGCTACACCTTTGATCTGCAAAATAGTAAGCCTTATTAAACCAAAAATAATTATTGGTCATTGCAAAGTCAAGCAATTTGAGAATAAATTCTTTCTGTATGGCCGGCAAATTACTATGATGTGATAAGTAATAATCCACTGCTTCCATTCCGTCACCATGCTTGATGTTAGTGTATAGTGAGGCGACGTCTGCCGTCACAAGAAATGTATCTGCTGATGTTCTGAAATCTTTAATTAGATTGAGTACCTGTTGGTGTCTTTAAAGGTAAGCAGGCGTTTGTACTACTACCAAAGGTTGCAGGAAGTGGTCGATATATTCGCCCACCTTTGAGCAAAGGGACCCTATCCCACTTATTATTGGACGTCCCGGAGGTTTGGTGGGGTTCTTGTGAATTTTTGGAAGTATATATAAAATGGGTAATTTGGGTGCAATTGGAATAAGAAAAGCTTTCTCCTTTTTGTTTAAGATTCCGTGTTCATAACCATAATCTACGATTTTTTTCAATATGCGTTTATAACCAGAAAGTGGGTCACTAAGTAATGGAGAATATGTCGTATGATCACTCAAAATATTCATGACCTCTGAGATATAGTCTGACTTGTTAAGGATCACGACCCCTCCCCCTTTGTCAGCAGGTCTAATTACTAGATCCTTCTTATCAAGAAGTGATCTCATTGCTGTAATATCTCCTGTCCTGTTGTATGGTTGTTTTACAGTTAAATGTCCTAGTTCTTTCAGAACTTTGTCTCTGAAGATATTTACATAAGAGTGGGGTTGTGGAGGGGGTTTGTATGTAGAGGCATTCCTTAAATTGGAATGCACAAAAAGGTCTGCCTGCGTGTTGTTAGTAGTGGGTTTATGGCAAAAAATCTTTTTAAGGATAATTGCCTGGTGAATTTATGTATGTCCATATAAACTTTAAATTTATCAAGTTTATTGGCAGGAGCATATTTTAAACCCTTATCTAACAAACGTAATTCATCCTTATTAAGATCAGTATTACTAAGGTTAAATAACCCTTTACCAACTAAATCCTTCTCTTTTTGCTCATGTCTGTGCAATCTTCTCCCTCCTCGTCTCCCTCTTCTGTGTCCTTCCTTTTTCTCACCTTGCCTTCTCCTAAAAAAGGTTGCTTAGGATGATTATTCCCATTATTCCCACCATTGAGATGGGTACTGTGCCTAGGGGGAGTTTGAGGAGTCCTGTGTGCATGCGGATGATTAGAACGCATGGACTAGGTCTAAAGGACCTATTATTATTCTGATAAGGGTAGCCCTTATATTGGCGTGGAGACGCATAGTATACATGATCATTCCTCCAAATTTGGGGGGGTAGGTTTAAAAGGCCTATTATTGTTCTGGTTAGAGTGGCCTCTATATTGACGTGGGGACGCATAATGTGTGTGGTCGGTTCTCCATGTTTGGGGACCATCAGAATAATAAGTATAGTTGTTGTAATGTTGCCTAGGAGAGGTGTGGAAGGTATCGTTCCTTCTTTCTCCTCTTGGGGTGCCCCAATGTTGGTGTCCATTCCTAGAGTCTTTATGAGGGGAATTTCTGTATCCTGGTGGATAACCATTAGGATACCAAAAAGAATCTCTAGACCCTATATTCTCATCGTGTAAGTGTTGTATAGTTCAGAACGATTAATCATGGTGTTATTAGTATTGTGATATTGAGTCTTTTTATAGGGTTGTTTTAAGATTGGTCTAGGTTTATTCGTATTATTTGAAAGTACAGGGGTAATTAGTAAGAGGAACATGTGGAGTCTCTTCTCTCCTCTTCTGCCATTGAAAGACTATCCCATCAGAGTAATCTGTACAATCCCTCTGATACTTTTTCTTTTTCTTTAATTTTTGCTCTTTCTCTACTCCCTCCAGATGTATTTTAAGTCTATCTGATTCGCTCTTATAGTTTATCTTTCTCTTTGAACGGTGTAAGTTTCTCCCTTACTGCATTAATCTCTCTGTCTAAATATGCGAGCTTCTTCCTTTTCCTTACAATAAGGAATTTAATAAGGTCACAGCCTGCTGAGTTGAAAAATTGATACCACCATTCAAGATGGCCATTACCATCATCAGAGTCAGGGGGTATATCCCCTGACTCTGTTAGAATTATTGCCCTCGATCTGATGTTTGCGCTGATATCTCACATGCATGGTGCAATCTCTGTTTGAATACCGAAATGAACAGGGGCGGACTGACAACTCATGGGGCCCCCGGGCAATAGGGATCATGGGGCCCCTGTGTCCTTGTACAAACTCAAAAAAGCCTATCAAAAAAGGTACCAGGGGCATCTCATGGGGCCCCCTACTGACCCCGGGCCCTTGGGCAGTGCCCGAGTTTCCAAATGGTCAGTCCGCCCCTGGACATGAACCCAACGCTTGTTTTCACTTTGTTATCTCTGAAATGTATGAAGCACATTATTATCTCATATCTATACCTGTCCTTGGCAGCAGAGAACATGGCATATGATGAATCAAGTCTGTGGACCAATGTGACCGCAATTCATTCTTTTTTGTAATGCCCATGTTGAGAATTAGACCCAAAAAAAGATGTAAATTTGAAAACCTTGATAGGTTTCCATGTCCAACGCTTGCATTCAACTTTTCTTTTTTTTTTTTTTTAAATCACTTTTATTGTTAACACAGGAAATGTAAATATCCCCTGCAATAGCAGTAGACAGTCACAGGTACTCTTTTCTCAGAATCTGGATCAGTAAACTCTAAATCTCCCTTCTGCCCTTAACCTCCCTAGCGGTCTGATTATGTCAGTATTTCTGTGCTGAAGATGGAAAAAATTTTTGCATGGAAATATGTATTTTTTTAATTGTAGGCCTGTAATTCTTAGGAATAACTCACTGAAATCTGTCTGAATAAGAGTCTAGTAAACATCCCGGGTAGAATAAAATTTGAAACACAAAATCATAAATTATAATATAATTATAATAATAATATAATTATATATAATTATATAATTATTATATAATTATAATAAAATAAAAAATAGTAATATAATAAATAATAAATTTAATTCAATAATATAATCAAACCAAAAACACTAAAATTTGAAATAGAGCGCCAAGTTCGCACATCACTGAGCTTAGTCGCAAAATCGTTTTCAGTGTCTGATGACGAATTTCCCCCACGAATCATTATCACTCAATTCTGCAAGTGGTTCTGATTTACTATCGCTGTTCTCTAGCCGGTCTAAAACCGCTTTTGACCTAAAGGGATGCTTTTTGGATGCCATGGATGTTTCTCAATTTCCAGGCAGAAAGAACAGTAAAAATGCAGGCAGGGCGCAGGACAAAGCACTCGGGACAAAATGTATGTGAAATGATTTGATACAGTAATGTTATATTATGGGAATTTAGTGTATTGAGTGAATGTCAGTTTAAAATGTTTTAATTTCCTGCCGGTTCCGTCCCTCTACGTCCCGTAATGTCCCAACGCTCACAGGGAACGGAACCCGAAGATGGATGCCGGCATCGGTTGGAGAAGATGGCTGGGGATGCTGCAGGGGGGACATCGCGGGAGCGAAGGACAAGGTAAGTGCTGGAGGGATCCCTGAGTAACGCTGCAGTGTAATCCCGAGTGTAGGTTACCGCTTGTGGTACTGAAAGTTAACCCTGAGCTATACTCAGGAATACCGCCAGGGGGGTTAATCATTAAATCACACCAAGATCTATGTGAGCAGATGCTTTCCCAATTTAAAAATGATGCTGTTTATATCCGGCGAAACTGAAATGATGAAATTCTCATTGCTTTCAGTTTCTGAAATTTTGGCCTCCGATCAGCTCTATGGTCATCTGATGGAACCGCTGGCTGCATTCTCGGGTTCCCTGATAGGACGGGAGAGCCCAAAAAAGCCATGGAAGGCAGCGGGAGGGTAACATCCCTTCCCATTGCTTATAAAAGTGATACAGATGCTAATTAATGAATAGGACTACTTTTACATGAAAGCCAACAACCTGAAAAAAAAGCAATACCAGGATGATGCCTGTAGCTGCATAAACACTCAAAGTCCAGTGATGTACCAGTAAGTTGCTGCTCCTTGTTGGGCATATATGTGATGTTCTTTATTTAATGAGAGTATTATGACTGTCTCATATCTATACCTGGCCATTGCAGCAGAGGACATGAGCATATGATGAATCTGGTCTGTGGACCAATATGACCCTGATCCTGCTAACACTGCGTTTTTGGGGACAATATACAAAGAGAGCAGTATAGTTCGGTTCATGATCAATACAATGATCCATACAAACACTATACTAGCAATGATGGTGATCAGCGACCTATAGCGTGAGAGCGATAGTGTGCAGGCAATCTAACGTTAGCTGACCTGGCTGGGAGGGGTGATAACTGACCCTGACACTGATCTGATGTCACTAGTGGCAGTAATACAGTGATCAAATTAAATATATAAATTGTGCCGCGCTCCTGTGTATAAATAATTACAATATTCACTATTTCAAATGACAATCCAAAGTAAAGAATGATATATACTTATATCCAGTGTATAAAATTAAAATAAAATTAAAATAAAAAAATCTTCTGCTTATAACATCATAAATAAATATTGCATACTGTGCTGGTGACTATAATCAATAATGATAGTGATAAAAACAATAAATATAAAAATTGTGCTCATAGACAGTCCTCTTTCAATTTAAATTATGATGGTGCAATGCCGCGGCACAATTTATATATTTAATTTTCTCACAGAACACTGTCTAATGAGTAGGTGTGAGTGCCAGCGAACCACAGGTGTATCGTATCATATATTGTGTTTTGTTTTGTTTGTCAAATTAATTAATGGTAATAGTTTAGACAAACACCATAGTAGCTCACAAGTACACTCATTTATTTTTTAGTAATACAGTGATCAATGGAAAAATGTATATACTGACACTGTACTAATGGCACTGGCTAGGTAATGGGGTGATCAAAGGGTTAATAGAAGTGATCAAAGGGTTAAATGTGCTAATCTAACATGTGGTGTGTAAAATGCAGTGCTTTTATTCAGTGTGGTGTTCTCTCTCTTCTCTTGCTGAACCAATGGGGGAGCAATGGGAGGCACAAGCATGCATGCTTACACCAGGAAATAGATTATAATGCAAGGGCAAGTAGTTAGGGAAAAAAAAACATTAAAATAACTCTCCATATTTTTTTTTAAAAAAAACTTTTTTTTAATTTTCCTTTTTTTACTATTAAAAAAAAATACTTTCATCAGAGTAATTTAATGTTGCCATAGTAATGTTGTACTACTCTAGTGTGTGTGTGTGTGTGGGGGGGGGTGATCAGGGATATTTTTTTTTCTTCTTGACGCTTTGCATTGCAGGTGTAATAAAGATCATTGCAACAGCACTGCTTTGAACTGTCATGAATGGTTTAAGTTCATGACAGTTCAATATGCAGTGATCAATGAAATAATACAGTGATCAATGAAAAAATGGATATACTGACACTGTACTAATGGCACTGGCTGGGTAATGGGGTAGTCAAAGGGTTAATAAAGGTGATCAAAGGGTTAAATGTGCTAATCTAACATGTGTGTAAAATGCAGTGCTTTTATTCACAGTGTGGTGTTCTCTATTCTCTCTGGACCAACGGGGGGGGGGGGGGGGGCAATGGAAGGCACAAGCATGCATGCTTACACCAGGAAATATATTACAATGCAAGGGCAAGTAGTTAGGGAAAAAAAAAACATTAAAATAACTCTCCATATTTTTTTTCATTTTCCTTTTTTTACTATTAAAAAAAAAATACTTTCATCAGAGTAATTTAATGTTGCCATAGTAATGTTGTACTACTCTAGTGTGTGTGTGTGTGTGGGGGGGTGATCAGGGATATTTTTTTGTTCTTGACGCTTTGCATTAAAGATCATTGCAACAGCACTGCTTTGAACTGTCATGAATGGTTTAAGTTCATGACAGTTCAATATGCTAGTGATCTGTGATTGGCTACAGCTAATCACATGGTACAGGGTGTTGTGATTGGCCCATGCACAGTGTGAGAGCTGTGGGCCAATCATAGTGCTCACTGGGAAGGGAAGCAAAGCTGTTATGAATCAGCTGGATCTGCATTCCGGTTGCAGGGGAATGTCTCCTAACAGTCCCTAAGTCACCTGGCTTTAGCTTATGAGATCCTTTCAAAACTGTTAGGATCTGGAATTTGGGGAGAAAACACATAAATGAGTTTGGAAAAACCTTAAGAGATCAGCAATATTCTCTGTGAGATCTGAGTGGAGAGCTTCAGCTGCTGAGAAAGATATAAGCAAGTGAGCAACACACTAAATCTCATAGGGAGAGAGTCCACATATCCCCTTAGGGTATTAAAAAATATGAAGACATTCCGGCCATAGTTTTTCTAGTTTCTGACATTTCCCTTAGTTACTCTACTTTTCCACTACATTGTGGGTGGTAGGGGCTGTAAAATAACAGCTTGAACGTCTTGTAAGAACTCCTCTATAAAATGAGTTTCTCTGTTACTCTCTGTAGCTTATGGGACTCTCTAGTTACAAACTACTTCAGATAACACTCTTTACTGCAGCCTTTGCAGTAGACATGTGTGGTTCATTTCATTACAAATTGAAATTCAGACAAAACTTTTTTGATTCAGAGATTCAGATATAGCTGAATCTCCTAATCTCAGTAGTAATGAATTTCAACAAATCCAAAATAAATGATAAGAAAAACAACAAATGTATTTGTATTCATTTGTTTCATTTGTTTGCAACTTCAGAGGATTTGTAAATTCAATATGTGTCATGCTCTGTATTGTTGATTGAACAAAGTCGCAAGCAAGTCGCATCAAAGTCCACCAAATAACATAACACATAAGCAATAAATCCAAATCTTCCGAAATAACTTCTAAATATATGAAACTAATCCAAATATACAAAACCAATTCTGAAAATTAGTCAATCTAACATAATCAATATGATGATGAACATGAATGTATGTACTTAACGAATGAATATGAAACAAAACAAATGTTATCTCTAATACAAGGAATGATACAAAATCGTGACCCTACATGCCTTGCCATACATTGCATACTGTTGGCCACTGAACTCTGTATGCTTTGCTGCCACCCCTAATCACTTGACCCACAGGCCAATTCTGACATTTCTCTCATACATGTAAAACTCTGCATTGTTTGCTAGAAAAGAACTTAGAACCCCCAAACATTATGTATTTTATTTTATAAGATGACCACCTCCAAATACAATAACTACCCCACAAAACAATCAACACCCTCCCCTGAAGGTGTACAAAATCATATAAGTGAAAGTGTTTTTACAAAATCATCCAATAACACAATAACTGTGAAATACAATCCCTAGACCATCCACCCACTATTAACCTTAATCCCCAAAAAATCTTTATAATAATAATAAAAAATGTATAAAGTCCACTACAAAATTAAAGTCCACTAGAAATTCCTTTAAAGTCCATCAAAGAAAATCCAAACAATTCTTCCAACGATATCCAAAAAGTATCCACCTCAAAAAAAGGAAAATTCATATAGTGCATTACCTTTTATAAATAAATAAAAATTATTATGAAAAAACTTAGTATATAATTAGTATGGTGAATTTTAGTGAAAAAACGGTGAAAAAAGCGTGAAACAAACGTGAATCAGTGAGAATCAAATAAGTGTATATTATTATTATTATTATACAGTATTTATAAAAAGAGCGCCAATAGTTTGCTCAGTGCTGTACATTACAAAGGGGGACAGAACATGTGACAGAACAATACCAATACAATGCAAAACATGAGGGGATTGAGGGGCCCTGCTCTTTCGAGCTTACAATCTAGGAGGGAGGGGATGGTGGCACAGGAGGAGATAGCTGTGTGGGATGGAGTGGTAGGAAGAGTGGAGGAGGTCGGCAAGTTAGCAGGGGGTGGGGTAGGCTTCCCTGAAGAGATGGGTTTTCAGGGTGCACCTAAAGGAGAGGAGAGTAGGTGATAATCTGATGAGTTGGGGCAGGGAGTTCCAGAGGATGGGTGACACCCTGGAGAAGTCCTGGAGGCGGGCATGGGAGGAGGAGACCAGGGAACTAGAGAGAAGGAGGTCTTGTGAGGAGCGGAGTGTGCGTGCTGGGCGGTACTTGGATATTAGGTCAGTGATGTAGTTCGGGGCAGTATGGTGGACGGCTTTGTACGTCAGCGTTAGGATTTTGAATTTGATCCGTTGCGCAATCGGAAGCCAGTGGAGGGATTGGCAGAGGGGGGTGGCGGAAATGGAGCAGTTGGTAAGGTGGATGAGTCTGGCGGCCGTATTCAGGATCGACTGAAGCGGGGATAGCCAGCGGCGAGGCAGGCCAGTGAGGAGGGAGTTGCAGTAGTCGAGTCGTGATATGATGAGGCAGTAGATGAGTTGTTTAGTGGTTTCTGGGGTTAGGAATGTGCGGATTTTGGCGATGTTGCGGAGGTGGAGTCTGCACAAGTTTGTTAAAGATTGGACTTGGGGCTGGAAGGATAGGTTGGAGAGACCAGAATGACACCAAGTACTGCGGGGCGGGTTTGATGGTAGCGTTGTTGGATGTGATAGAGAGAGTCAATGGGGGGTGGTGTCCGGGCTGGGGGGAAGACAAGAAACTCGGCTTTGGAGTGGTTCAGTTTAAGGAAGTGGAGCGACATCCAGTCTGATATGTCGCTCAGCAGGTGTGTGATTCGGGCGGAGACCGAGGGGGTGAGGTGGGGGGTTGAGAGATAGATTTGTGTGTCGTCGGCATAGAGGTGGTAGTTGAAGCCGTGAGAGTGTATGAGTTGGCCAAGAGAGGAGGTGTAGATGGAGAAGAGAAGGGGCCCGAGGACAGAGCCTTGAGGGACCCCAACAGAGGGGGGAGTGAGAGGGAGGTGGTAGAATTATAGGCAACGCTGAAAGAGCGTTGTGACAGGTAGGATGAGATCCAGTAGAGAGCAGAATCTCTGAGGCCGAGGGAGTGTAGTTTTTTGAGGAGGAGGGGTGGTCGACTGTGTTGAAGGCCGCAGAGAGGTCAAGGAGTAGGAGCACTGAATAGTGGCCATTAGCTTTGGCAGTTAGCAGGTCGTTGGAGAGTTTGAGTAAGGCAGTTTCGGTGGAGTGTAAGGGACGGAAGCCGGACTGTAAGGGATCGAGGAGGTTGTTGTCGTTGAGGTGAGAGCATAGGCGGGTGTAGACTAGGCGCTCGAGGAGTTTAGATGTAAATGGGAGCAGGGAGATGGGTCTGAGGTTGTTTGGGTCATTGGGGTCCAGGGAGGGCTTTTTAAGTATGGGGGTGATGTGTGCATGTTTCAGAAGGGAGGGGAAAGTGCCGGAGGAGAGGGAGAGATTGAAGATGTGGGTGAGGGAGCATAGGATGGAGGGGGAGGGAGGTCGTAGGAGTTGTGAGGGGATAGGGTCGAGGGGGCAGGTGGTGAGGCGGGCATCAGAGAGGATCTTGGAGACTTCCTCGATGGTAGTAAGGTTAAAGGTGCGGAGTGTTGGGGGAGCTTCAGTATGAGGAATGTAGGGTGGGTGGGAAGAGGAGGTCAGAGCAGTGGTGGGGCCATGGGAGAGGGGTGTAGATGAGGGGGTAGCTGAGTGAGGGGGAAGGGGGTTGGAGGGAGTTTGAGCAGCGACGAAGTCCCTGCAGGTTATGTCGAGGGGGAGGGGGGATGAGGGGGTAGCTGTGTGAGAGGGGACAGGTTGAGAGGCCGTGTGAGTTGCGGCAATGTCCTTGCGAATTGTGTCAATCTTGTTTTTGAAGTGATTGGCAATCTCAAGGGCAGTGAGTGAGGTGCTGGGTGGAGGTGGGGGTGGAGAGAGTAGAGAGTTGAAGGTGGAGAAGAGTCGGCGAGGATTGGAGGAGAGGGCCTTGATGAGGGTCAGGAAGTAGGCTTGTTTGGCAGCATGGAGGAAGGATGTGTAGGTGTGGAAGGCAGATTTGTAGCGGGTGAAGGCTTGTTGGGATTTGGTTTTGCGCCATAGTTGCTCCAGGGCACGACTGTGGGTTTGAGGGTTTTCGTGTGATCAGTCTGCCAGGGCTGGAGCGGTCAGGATCTGATGTTGCGTGTGGTTAAAGGCGCTAGTGAGTCAAGGGCTGCTGACAGCGCGTTGTTGTAGGCAGTCATAGCCAAGTCGGGGCAGGACAGGGGGAGGATGCGGTCGTGGAGTTGATCAGCTGCAGAGTGGAGGGGGGCAGGGTTAAGGTTGCGGAGATTACGGCTGGTAGTAGTGTGACATTTGGAGGGGTAGGCGTTGGAGGACGAGGAGATAGAGAAGGTAATCAGGTTGTGGTCAGAGAGAGGGAAGGGGGTGTTAGTGAGGTAGTGGGGAGCGCGGTTGGAGAAGACAAGATCAAGGATATTACCGTCAGAGTGGGTGGTGGATTGTATGCAAGGAGGTTAAGTGGAGGAGACGGGATGTGTCCGGGTTGTCGAGGTTGATAGGGATGTTGAAATCCCCAAGGATGATGGTGGGTAGCTCAGAGGAGAGGAAGAAGGGTAGCCAGGAGGAGAAGTCATCCAGGAAGCGGGGTATGGATCCAGGAGGCCGGTATATCACAGCAATCTTCAGGGGGGTTGGGGAGAATAGTCAGACGCAGTGGGCCTCGAAGGAGGAGAAGGATAGGGAGGAGGGGTTTGGGAGGACTCGGAAGGTGCTCTGCGGTGACAGGAGCAGACCAACCCCACCACCTTTACGACCGTCAGGTCTGGGTGAGTGGGTCCAGGTGAGACCTCCGTAGGAGAGTGCAGCAGGGGAGGTAGAGTCAGTGGCCTCGCCAGGAGGTTGAGGGAACAGGAAACAAAGAGGTCGTGGATGGCAGTAAGCTTGTTGCACACCGATCGGGTGTTCAGGAGTGCACATGAAAACGGGGGGGGAGAAAAAAAGGGACCCCTTATGATTAAGTCGATGACGAAACGCGACAAGGGAAAGTAACGTCAAGACGTTTACCGGAACCGGAAGTTGACTGGCGGCCATTTTGGAGAAGGGAAAAGATCGTGGAGGTACACCTGGACGTTTCCCTGGATGGCTGTGAGATTCCTTTCATTCCCTAACAAGCGATTTTAAAAGTTTTACAATGTGAACAGTTTAAATAAAGTCCATATTGTAAATTTGATTGGCAGTATTATACTATGTCCTGTATGTTTTCTTGGAGACACTGAAAGCAGAGTGTCTGAGGAGTCCAGAGAGTGTCGTGGCAACAGGATAGATCTGAGGAAAGATCCATGAGAGGTCTAGCCTGTGGCGTTCCTAGAGTATTATAAGCATACTTTATTGGGTTGGTTGGTAAGGGTACCCTTACTGCAAATAGAAGTGCACACTAATTTTTGTTTTGGTTCTGATGTGGCACTGAGGAGTGTTATATACACGTATTTGATTCTCACTGATTCACGTTTGTTTCACATTTTTTTCACAGTTTTTCACTAAAATTCACCATACTAATTATATGAAGTTTTTTCATAATAATTTTATTTATTTATAAAAGGTAATGCACTATATGAATTTTCCTTTTGTTGAGGTGGATACTTTTTGGATATCGTTGGAAGAATTGTTTGGATTTTCTTTGATGGACTTTAACTAGTTGCCGACCGCAGATAGCCGAATGACGGCTGCACTGCGGCCGGCCAGTTCTGAGTGGACGTCATATGACGTCCTCCCAGAACACGCTCTACTGCGCGCCCCAGGGGGCGCGCACCCGGCGATCTCCGTGATCGCTGTGTCCTACGGGCACAGCTGATCACGTGATGTGGTAAAAGGCCAATCACAGCGGCCTTTTACAACGTGATCAGCGGTGTCCAATGACACGCTGATCAGAAGGAAATGCAAGTGCTGGTTCTCGGCTGCACTTTCCTCACGCTGTCAGATCGTGAGGAAAGTACTGCCGAGAACCGGCAGTTGTCCTAGCGGGGATCAGCACCGATCATCAGGGCACTGATGATCAGTGCCCTGATGATCGGTGCCCAGCAGTGCCACCCGCAAGTTCCGCCCACCTGTGCCCAGCAGATCACCCACCTGTGCCCAGCAGTGCATCCACCTGTGCCCAGCAGTGCACCCACCTGTGCCACTCTGCAGTGTCACACACCCTGTGCCCAGAAGTGCCACCTACCTGTGCCCAGCAGTGCCACCCACCTGTGCCCACCCACCTGTGCCCACCAGTGCCACCCACCTGTGCCCACCCACCAGTGCTGCCCACCAGTGCCACCCACCAGTGCAGCCCAGCAGTGCTGCCAGTCAGTGCCCAGTGGTTGTGCCAGTCAGTGCCGTCTATCAGTACCCATCATCAGTGTCACCTATCAGTGCCGCCTATCAGTGCTGCATATTAGTGCCGCCTATTTGTGACACCTCATTAGTGCTGTCTATCAGTGCCGCCTATCCGTGCCACCTCATTAGTACTGCCTATCAGTGCCCTTTAGTGCTGCCTATCAGTGCCCATCAGTGCCGCCTATCAGTGCCCATCAGTGCTGCCTCATTAACGCACATCAGTGAAGGAGAAAAATTACCTGTTTGAAAAATTTTATAATAGAAACAAAGAAACTTTTTTTTTTTCAAATTTTTTGCAATTTTTATTTATAGCGCAAAAATTAAAGTGCCCAGTGGCGATTAAATACCACCAAAAGAAAGCTCTATTTGTGAGAAAAAAATTTCATATGGGTACAATGTTGCATGACCGCGCAATTGTCAATCAAAGTGCGGCAGCGCTGAAAGCTGAAAATTGGCCTGGTAAATAAGGGGGTATAAGTGCCTGGTAGGCAAGTGGTTAAAGGAATTTCTAGTGGACTTTAATTTTGTAGTGGACTTTATACATTTTTTTATTATTATTATAAAGATTTTTGGGGATTAAGGTTAATAGTGGATGGATGGTCTAGGGATTGTATTTCACAGTTATTGTGTTATTGGATGATTTTGTAAAAACACTTGCACTTATATGATTATGTATTTTATGCAAATGGTGGGTGTTGCAATTTTTTTTATGTCACACAATATTAGCAGAGTTGTTTTTTAAACTCACATTTTTTTGAGAAAAAATATGTTAATGAAATGTAATGAACCCAAACACAACATAATACAAATATTTTTAGTAAATTTTAAAAGAAGCTGTTATACTGAGTAAATAGATAGCAAGCATGTCATGCTTCAAAATTGCGCATGCCCGTGGAATAGCGACAAACTAAGGTACAATAAATTATCCATAGGCAATGTTTTAAAAGCCTTTACAGGTTACCAGTTTAGAGTTACACAGGAGGTCTAGTGCTAGAATTAGATTGATTTGATCAGGTACTGTGCAAGCCAGGTAATGGTTTGAAAAAAATCCTCTGACATCACAGAGGAGGGGCAGGAACTTCTGTTCCTTCCACTCCACACAGGGAATGTAACTTGACCATCATTACCAGGCTCTTCAATGGGATGGGAGAGCCTAGTAAAGCCTTGCAAAGGTAAATGCAGCACCTGTAAAAGGGATCAAGTGGCTGTATAGCCATTCAGATCACTTTTACTTTGAAGGGAATGGCCATCTGAAAACAATGGTACCAGCTGTAGCTGCAGCCATGATCCTGGTATAAACACTTCAACTTGAGTATCAGGAGCGTGTAGCACTCCTGTTCCATGACAGCTGCTTGTCTCACTCCAGCATCCTTGTTTTGGCTGAGCTTTACTCACTTTGTCTGTCTGTAAATCTGCAGGGTGGTGTCCAAATTGGTTTAAGGCCTGCCAAGCCCTCAGTGTCATGCTTGTGATAGTGTTTGCAACACATGCTTCAAGCTCCCTATTTTTCCTGTCTTGTTGCCATGCCTTGACCTGCATCTTCTCCTGAGAATTGCGCTGCTATCTAGTTTGGATTCCCTTGTTATTGACCTTAGATTGGACTTTTGACTATGCTCTGAACTCAACCTGCCTTTTGACCTCAGATTTGATCTTTACTACTCTTTGAACGCTGCCTGCCCTGAACCCAGACTGCCATTGGACCACTCTGCCTGTCTGCCAAACGCAAGTACCTGTCCGCATGGTAGCCAGGCACTATAGGATTGTGTATAAGACCTGGGGGCAACCAGTAGGCCTGCTTGGGCCCAGGAAACCCAAATGATGGAAATGGTGACTCTACTGGCTACCAAAATCACCACACTGTGGGAGAGTGTTCCCCGCCTAATCAGGCTTTGACCCTAACAGATGTTGACTGAAGAGAATGAAGTGAGTGGGAGATGGAAACCTAAATGGTCTCCTAGTCCTTGCTGGAAGGATTTACTGGTACCACACCCCTTATTAATAAGACACTGCAGATAGAGGCCCTAACTAGAAAAAACTAATACGGTTTTGAAGGTACCATACTAAACAATAGAAAATCAAAAATTTGTGTAACAATTAACACTTTATTAATAAAAATAAACCACCAAAATGGTAGAACATGACACACAGGTGAAACTCGAAAAATTAAAATATCGTGCAAAAGTTAATTTATTTCAGTAATGCAACTTAAAGGTGAAACTAATATATGAGATAGACTCATTACATGCAAAGCAAGATAGTTCAAGCCGTGATTTGTCATCATTGTGATGATTATGGCTTACAGCTCATGAAAACCCCAAATCCACAATCTCAGAAAATGAGAATATTACATGCAATCAATAAAACAAGGATTGTACATAGAACAATATCGGACCTCTGAAAAGTAGAAGCATGCATATGTACTCAGTACTTGGTTTGGGCCCCCTTTTGCAGCAATTAATGCCTCAATGCGCGGCGTGGCATGGAAGCTATCAGCCTGTGGCACTGCTGAGGTGCTATGGAAGACCAGGATGCTTCAATAGCGGCCTTCAGCTCTTCTGCATTGTTCGGTCTCATATCTTTCTCTTGGCAATGCCTCATAGATTCTCTATGGGGTTCAGATCAGGCTGGTTTGCTGGCCTGTCAAGCACAGTAATCCCACGGTCATTGAACCAGGTTTTGGTGCTTTTGGGTGTGGGCAGGTGCCAAGTCCTGCTGGAAAATTAAGTCAGCATCCCCATAAAGCTCGTCTGTGGAAGGAAGCATGAAGTGCTCCAAAATCTCCTGGTAGAAGGCTGCGTTGACCCTGGACTTAATGAAGCACAGTGGACCAACACCAGCAGATGACATGGCTCCCCAAATCAACACAGACTGTGGAAACTTCACACTGGACTTCAAGCATCTTGCAGTGTGTGCCTCTCCATTCTTCCTCCATACTCTGGGTCCTTGGTTTCTAAATGAGATGCAAACGTTGCTCTCATCAGAAAAGAGGACTTTGGACCACTGAGCAACAGACTAGGTCTGTTTTTTCTTTAGCCCAGGTAAGACGCATCTGACGTCGTTTGTTGTTCAGGAGCGGCTTGACAAGAGGAATACGACATTTGAAGCCCATGTCCAGGATCCGTCTGTGTGTGGTGGCTCTTGATGTGCTTACTCCAGCCTCATTCCACTCCTTGTGAAAATCCCCAACACTTTTGATTGGCCTTTTCCTGACAATCCTCTCCAGGCTGCGGTCATCCCTGCTGCTTGTGCACCTTTTTCTTCCACACTTTTCCCTTCCACATAACATTCTATGAATGTGCTTTGATACAGCACTTTGGGAACATCCAACTTCTTTTTGCAATTACCTTTTGAGGCTTTCCCTCCTTATGGAGGGTGTCAATGATGGTTTTCTGCACAACTGTCAGGTCTTTCCCATGATTGTGATTCCTACTGAACCAGACTGAGAGACCATTTAAAGGCTCAGGAACCCTTTGCAGGTGTTATGGCTTAATTATCTGATTAGAGTGGGACACTTTGAGCTGAGAATATTGCACCTTTTCACAATATTCTCATTTTCTGAGATTGTGGATTTGGAGATTTCATGAGCTGTAAGCCATAATCATCACAATTATGACAAATCACAGCTTGAACTATCTTGCTTTGCATGTAATGAGTCTATCTCATATATTAGTTTCACCTTTTAAGTCGCATTACCGAAATAAATGAACTTTTGCACGATATTCTAATTTTTCCAGTTTCACCTGTATACACATGTTCATTTAAAAAGCATAACATGCTTGGGACAAAATTGTCAAACATTACTGCGAGAAATGGCCTACTGGTACATACAACAAATTGTCAAATTAACAAATTCACAGATTAGTTGCTCCTAATGGCACATACAGCAAAATAACATAGCCTTTCCCAGATTAATACTTTTTAAGTTGTTCTAAAGCATTTTGCGGGACGCAGCCCACTTCTTCAGGGAGACAAAGCATATATTTCTGAAATTATATAAAAAAGTAGACCAAAGATGTAAGCCATAAGTGCATAACAAATTACAATAATAAATATGGCGCAAACAGTATTAGCATTTAGCAGTTGGTGATATTAGCGACTTCATATAAGGCCAATGAAATGACACGAGCATCTGATTAATACATAGATAGAGGGGAACCCTTCAACCAAAGATATCAATATCCATCAGTTAGGTGAAACCATCGATCCGCCAGCCAGATGTAATCATCGATCCATAATTAAAAGCTGAAATATCATCAAAATCACAAAATTTAGAGTGTCCCAGGGCATTCCAAACTACACCCCTACTCTCCAGACTAGTTATACATCTAAGCCCTGAAGAAAAAGGGACAGCAGTAACAAACAGGGGAACTGGTATCATACCATGTCCCTAAAAAGAAACAATTGTCAGCCTTACAATACCAAATCAATTCATTATGGTGGAAAATTACATTAATATAAAGATTGCTTATAGCAGAGCTAGGTACATTAAAATACATTCCACAGAGGACCAAAAAATTGTATATCCCAATGGGCAATTTGTGACCTCCGAGAACCTCCAAAAAAAGGGGTTGCAAGTGTATCTGAGATTCCCAAGTCACAGAGGAGTGGAGGCAGGGGCGGACTGACAACTCATGGGGCCCCAGGGCAATAGGGGATCATGGGGCCCCTGTGTCCTTGCCCAAACTTAAAAAAGCCTATTAAAAGGTACCAAGGGCATCTCATGGGGCCCCCTACTACTGACTCCGGGCCCTCAGGCAGTGCCCGAGTTTCCAAATGGTCAGTCCGCCCCTGAGTGGAGGGTACTCCTTCGTCTGCAAATCTCGTCAATCCTATCCAGTGTAATTATCAGCATTGATCTCCATTTGCAAACCTTAAATAGAGGTGCAGGCCGCCTATTAGCGGATGCGCCGCAACATCCGGCGTCGATGCGTCAAACGCCATGATGTGAGGAGGTCACATGATCACGGCCATCTTTAAGGAGTCCACACACAGGGGGACATAAAACTCTAGGTACACATAGATCATTACCAAAAGGAGAGAACCAGATACATACAAGGAGAAGACCCCATAACAAGTCCACCATCCAAATCCAATGTCTCTACATCCATTTGAAGGCACAATTAGAGATGCACTCAAGGAACAGGTTCTCAGGACAGGCTCACTGTCCTGATCCAATATTTATACGTACATTTAAAGCCACAAATAAAGAACAGAAACTTCTGATTCTAAAACCTCATAGAGTCAGTTCCAATCACCAACCAATATTACATTATGCTAATTAGATGATCACCATAATCAGATTCCAACTTACTCAATATATCAAAGAACCAGATACAAAACTAATATACGCCATGCAAAGTTATATATAAATATCAATTAGATCAACTCAAAATATATACATAATAACAATCTTAACAGTAGGGTTATATGATTGCTGCAAAAAAAAAAAAAATCAGACAAAAAAATGTATACGGGGAGTCCCTAGACACCAAGCCAATGAGAAACTACCAGAAATAGACTAGTTATGGTCTCAATCGGAGTAGGGAATTTGTATAAATGTGAATGCTGAAGGATGATGATACAAAAAAGGGGAAAGGTGATCAATGGCGCATGAAAACTTCTTTATTGACAGAGACAAAATTAAAGTTAAAAACAAAACACAAAAAAAAGTACCACTCCACAGGTCCCATGTATATAAATCCCTATAGGGGGATACACATTAATAATAAAGTAATTGTTAGGATGACTCACTCATAAACTATAACATATTCTGTGCAGCAAATTGACAAGTGGCATATAACAAAATACTCCTACACCCAAAATTGACTAGCCAAAAGCGCAAGGATACACACATGTAATACAGGGAAGGATGCAAACAACAGTACAAAACTTCCCTCATACACTAAACAGATATCTCACTTGTAGGCAGATACATTCACATAAACAGGGGAAGACATGATTGTCAGGAATGGACTCACCACTGGTGGTGGGACTCACCTGCCGTGTGGGCTGCAGTACCAGGGCTGGCCAGCGAGTGCTCTCAGCAGCCAGAAGCTCACTCCTGCAATCAAGTCATTACCTGAGGCTGATTGCAGGAGGTGTATTTAAGGGAGTGGCCAGGCCTGCAGTCAGTGCCTTGGTGTATAGTTTCCCTTGGCCCCTGTATCCTGATCCTGCCTGCTTGAATCCTGACTCTGCATGAACTCTGCCTGTACTGACCTCGGCTATTCCTGACTACTCTTCCGCCTGCTCCTTGTAGCTTGCCTGCCCATTAGCTACCGACCCGGCCTGCCAGACTACGTTTAATATTGTTCTTATTGTTATCTGTTGGAGGTTTGGTTTGTTTGCACTGTGTTTATGTTTAGTCTTGCACTGCGTTTATGTATTGTTTAGTCTTGAATAAATTGTATTGTTTATGCTATACCTGAAGCCTGTGTTCCTTGTGTTGGTGCACACACCTCTGGTCATACCTGGAGCCCTGACATGATGGACCAAACTCTCTTACCCCCTGCACTAGAAAGCCTTAAGGTCAAACAGCATCCTGTCCTAAAAGAGTGACCACATGTAGTTCAGAGGAGGATGTTGATATTGATTGGAAAATGTGTAAAGGCCCATGACTCCCTCAGGCGCCAAGCTGTAAGGCACCATCCAGGGGAGGTCTTAACAGGCCATTATAACCTCCCTCATACATGAATGGGTCAAGGACTTAACTGAGAAATTTTAAATGTGTATTAATGGATGTTCCTGAAGGTAAGCATACTTGTCCATGTCAACAAAGATGTTTTGGGGTGCCATTGATCACCTTTCCTATTTTTTGTATCATTATTTTTCAGTATTCACATTTATACAAATTCCCTATCTGGTTGAATCCATAGCTAGTCTATTTCTGGTAGTTTCTAAAAAAAAAAAATCACACATATAAACAGAAAAATTAAAAAAAAAATTATAAACCAAAATAATAATATAAATAAAGATAAAGGATCCTTAAAAAATTCAGCGCAGAAATGATTTAAAGTTCAATGAGTCATTCAAACCTGGAGACTGTGTTGCTTCCAAGTTATGTATCCCTCTTGCTTCTCTTTGAAGAATACGGCGGTCCCAATCACCACCTCTAGGGTCTAAATTAACTCTTTCAAGAGCAAAGAACTTCATACAATGTGAATTCTTGGAATGGTACCAGGTACCATGTCTCCCTATAGGGGATGAAATATCTCCTGTTTGGATGGCTGAAACATGACCATAAATCCTTTTTCAGAATCTATGTTTGGTTTTACCAATATAGAAACTACCACAATTGCATGTCATCATATAAACCACGCCTACTGTTTGGCAGTCAACATAAAGTCATGCTTTACGTATTTCCCCATTAGGCAGAACATGATTCCTGCCTGAAATGTCTTGGCAATATGTACAGTCCCCACAGACTCACAAACGTACCCTTATGAGACACGGGTCTGACCTTCTTGATCTAGTAAAATGGCTATGTACTAGCTCATCACTAATAGACCTGTTTCTATGATAGGTAATCTCACGGTTTCTCATTTACATATGTAGCTACACCTGGATCAACTTTTAAAAATAATACCAGTACTTATTCACAAGATGATGAATTTGTTGTTGTTGTTGTTGTTTTATTGTACCGCATAATCAATTTCATGGTAGTTACCATCCCTGAATCATAATCTTGTGCCTGAAAAATAGGATCTGTGAGTGACTGTTGGCTTGCTTGATCCCAACCTGCAACCACTTGTTATCTACCTCTGACTTGGTTATATGACTTTGCTTCTGCTTGATCCCTACCTGCTACATGAGCTACTGGACCATGGCTTGCTCACTTCCTAGTGGAGTGATCCTGAGTACAGCAACTTGGCACTAGCATGCAGCAAAACCCATCTCCACCATCACCAGTGAAGACCAGTCAATACGTAGACCCCTTCTCATCCACCAGGGTCACTCACTTGTACTTATCCTGTTGGTCAGTGGGAACCTCTCTACTGTTATAGCAAGTGCACTTTACACCTGACCCCTGACCATGACATCTCCATGCACTCAGAAGATTGAGAGAAGATGGCCTTCATCTGGTTACTGGGGGTCTATGAGTTTAATAGGATGTCTCAATGTTTGTCAGGAGCCCCTGAAACCTTTCAGAGACTGATGGAATGAACAGTGAGAGACACAAAACCCGATCAAGGTGCTAGTGTACTTGAATGACATCATCATCTTTGGCAGAACCTTCAAAGAGCATGATGAGGGGCTGGAGTTGTCCCTTGATAAGTCAATTCTGCTGAGGGAGTAGTCATTTACATAGTTGGTAAAGTTTAATAAAGATATAAGTCCATCCAGTTCAACTTGTTTGGGTGTGTGCATGCATTTATGTCTCTACCTTTTCCAATATCCCTTAATGTTGTGTTCCCTAAGATACCCACCTAAAGGGTTTTTGAGATTATCAACACTTCCCACTTATGCAACCAATTGCGGAAGGGATTTCCACATCCTTACAGTTCTAACAGTAAAGAACCCCTTATGCAGTTTAAGGTTAAACCACTTCTCATCCAACAAGTGACCACGTGTCTTTCTGAGCAACCTTAGATTGAATTGTTTCCTCCCTATGATAGGATCATCATTTATATATTGTGATCATATCTCCTCTTAAGTGTCTTCTCCAGAGAAAATAATTTATTGTCTTAATAGCCATTCCTCATAACTTAGGTCCTCCAGCCCTCTTATTAGTTTTCTTGCCATTCTCTGGACTCTTTCCAGTTCCAGCACATCTAGAGTTTTTTGAGTGGTAGAATTATAGATTCATTGATTACATAAGTTTTTAAATGCAAGCTAATAGTTTTCTGGCCCTTCTTACTACAGCTTGGCATTGCATGCTATTACTGAGTCTGTCACCTGCTAGGATCCCCAGATCCTTTTTCACCCTCAATTTCACCAGAGGTTCTCCCCCTAGTGTGTAGCTTGTGTTCATATGTTTAGTCCCCCAAATGCATTACTTTGCATTTTTTTACATTGAAACTCATTCGCCATATATTTGCCAACCTCTCTCTTTTATCAAAGTCTTCTTGTACAGTTTCAATATCCTGTTGTGAAGTTATTGCCCTGTTTAGCTTCGAATTGTCAGCAAACACTGGGATTAAACGATA
>CATNWA010000746.1:0-41853 GCA_951230385.1 Staurois parvus | reverse complement strand
TTATCCAGTCAAACCCCTAACTTTGGGGAATAAATTGTTATTGTTTTGAAATGGACTCTTGAGGAGGGTTTTACTGTAATATGAGGTTGGCCCAGGGGTCTGTTCCTGACACTGTTATTACCAACCTATATTCCCCACTATCTCTGACTTTGGTTTTTTTCTTTTATTTTGAAAATGTTATTACCCTTGGCCTTTTTCCTGCTTATTTGAGATTTCTTGGATACGGTGGCCTAAATTGTCCCTCTTAGGGCGAATTTAGTGATTGGGTCTCCCATTTATGAGGGTTTGTTGTCCAACATATTATTCTCCCTAGTAACCACAGGGTATTCCTCCCTAACATGTTACTCATTATAGTTCCAATATAATAAGTAACTTTAGTCGGAGGTCAAACCCCCGGGTTTTTTAAGTCAGAATAAACATTTAGGGTTTTTGGATTTACATCCTCAGTGTCAAAGACTGGTTTTTCCCCTGAAACCCCCATCCCTTTTCTTGTTTTGGACTTTTCTTCCATCCTTCTCTTAGTGGGGGTTAGACCTTTTTTCTTTTGACACTGGGAATGTTGTGAAATAGGGTTTTTGTGTGTGCATTGGTTCTGTTATTTTGGGTCACTAGTTGGGGGGAGGTTTTTCATATAATTTAAGGGAAGGGGGAACCGGCCGGGGGTTTATACAAAGCACAAAAACTGAAATGGGCGTCCCCAGCCCCAGGGAAAATCAAAGCCCCGGGTGCTTGTTCACCGGGGGCCCCTGTGAGGGGGGGAATGGACTTGGAGCCCCCTGGGGGAACCAGGTCGTGACTACTGGGGGGGAAAACCGTCAGGGGGTAGTATTTATGCGCAAGGGGCCCCCAGGGGGGGAAGAGTCTGATGTGAGGCGGAAGCCCCCACTGAAAGGGGATGGATGGATGGATGAGAAAGGTCCGACGGGCTGGGTCGGTTTAAACAAAAGGAGGCCCGGCCCCAAAGGGTTAAAAGGGGGCACCCCGGTAAAAAAGGAAAAAAAGGCCGGGCCCCAACCCCCAAAGGTCGGCAACGCATTTTAAAAATCCAATAGGGGGCATTCGGGAAGAAAAGGGGTTTGGCCAAAGCAAGGGTCAGAGCAGGAAAAAAAGCAAAAAAGGGTTCATTTAATTTCCGGGTTTAAAAAACTTAAAAGGGGACAGGATCAAAGGTTAACAGGATCCCAAGGGAAGACCCAGAAGGAAATGAAGGGAACAGCCCCGGGGGGCCCTTTTAAAATATCCCCCCCTGAAATCCCTTTGGGTTTTCCCCAGGGGCGGCCGCGGCATTTACTGCGCATGGGGCCGGAACTCGAACGAGCGGCCGGCCCGGACCTTTGTCCCATGCCCCTTGCACAGGGCGGTGAAATGCGCCTGCACCATCGCGGCGGGATCGAGGAGATCCCTGACATTGCCCCCCCCCTACGGGAAAGCCTCCGGAGGGCCCACCCGACCCTCCCCAAAACCACGGGTGATCGCGGAAAAAAAAACCCTTTTCCGGGGGACAATTTTGGGTGCATGGACATTATGGGCGGGTTTCCCCAAAGGGAATTGTCCCCCGGGCCCCATTGCCCTTTCCATTTGAAAAGGGATTGGGTTGGCCTCCCCCCCTTTCCCAAAACTTCGGATTGTTTAAACCCTCAAACTCTTTTCCCCCTCGCCCTTTACAGTTTCCCGGGGGGCCCCTTTAGTTTCCCCGGTCGGGAAGGATCGGGACCATGGCTTCAGCGGGGGGAAAATGGAAGCTGGGTGGATTTTGGGAGCGTTCAGGGGGGGACGGTTCGTGGGGCTACTTTTTTTAAAAACCACCCTTTTTATGCAAAAAGGGGCCCTAAAAAATTTGGGCCCCAATTTCTTTGACGGGAAAAAAGAATCTTTAAATTGGTGTCGACCCCCAAACCTTCTCCCAGGCCGAAATTTACCAGTTTCTCCTCCCCTTTTTCCTTTTTTAAATGCTTTCCTTTTAGTCTTCCGGGGCTGACGGGATGGCCTTTTGAAAGCTTCAAAATTGTTCGCAGCGAAAAACGTTACCCCCCCCCAATTTTTTGTGTTGCTGGAAATGGGCTTTCCCAAAAAACCAATTTCCGGGAGGAAAAAATGGGGGGAAAGGGCCTTTGTTGGCAAAAAAAAGGGGGCTCCCCCGGTTGCTGAGTGGCGGGCTTTGGGTTGTAAAAAAATTTCCTGCTAGAAGTAGAAAGTGGGAAAGCCGGGTCATCTTGAGAAAATTTGAATTTATAGCATCTTAAGTATTGCTCTAAGGTTGTTTGGGTCCTTTGGGTTTTGGGACCTTTTTTAGTTTGGGGGTTGGGACGCAGAGGAGAGAGATAATTTGTTGTCCCGGGGCTTTGCACAATGCTTCCAAAAATCTGGACGTGAACTGGCCCCCCGGTCCGAGAAAATGTTTTTGGGGGCCCCCCTTTGAACCGGACTACCTAACGAATAAAAGCTAGTGGGGGCCCTGGCCCGGCCCCGGGGGGGGTTTTCTTAAATGGGGGGATGAAGTGGGCCATCTTGGACAAGGGGTTTCCACGCCCCCCGGGGTTTTGCCGTGTGGTCTAGGGATGGCGGAAGCTCGACTAAAAAGGGTCAAATTTGAGATTTTTTTCCCAAGGCCGTTCGGGAAAATAGGAAAGGGGGTCCGGGCGCCCCAAACCGGGTTTCTTGATGGCTTGTTCTTTGGAGGTGACACAGGCCCTTTTACATAGCCCTTACAATCCTTAGCCTTTGTTGGCCACCAAAAAAAGAGCGTCGGGAGAAGTTCCAGGGGGGCTTTTCTGGGCCAAAGTGCCCCGCCCATCGGGGGGGTCGTGGGGTTTGGGAAAAGCCCCAAGGGCCCGGGTTTGGGCTTCTTCCGGCACCCAATTCGATCTTCCCTCCTTTGGGTCCCCACTTGTTATGGAGCGGCCTCCGCCTGGGGTAAGAAGTTTGTGGATGCCATCCATTAGCCTGGAAACGGAAGGTGCCTGACTGATGGACAAGAAGTTTACCCTGAGTGCATGGATGGTGTCGGGTACTGGGGATCTCCTTGGCGCGTCTTCGTTCTTCCGTGATAAGCCATCGGCCTTAGTGTTCTTTGATCCAGGGCAGGTACGTAATGGGGATAAGTTGTATCTTGAAAAGAATAGTGGCCCTATCTCGCCATGTCGCTAGGCGGGCGTAGTCGCCTTGGCGACGATTCTCAGATAACGCTATGTTCTTTGTGGTCAGTAAATATTAAGATGTGGTGCATCCGCACCTTCCATGCAGGTTCCTCCATTCCTCTATACGACGTTTTGATCGAGAGTCTAGTAGGCTCTCGAATCACGATATCATAGTTTCCTCTCCAATGGAGGTAACGCTTCCGTGAGGAAGAACGCTACAGGGTGGTGAGCGGTTCCTTGGTGCCTTTTCGTTGGGTTGGGAGAGGATTGGAAGCACTACCGCATTCATCGATGCAATTCTACATACAAGATATAGGGCAGTAGGGTGGCGTTCTGTGTGACCCAAAACTGGGTGACCGGAACGGTGAACAGGACTTCTTCAAGGGATTCGAAAGATACTCCCTGCGCGTCTCGGTTTGCTCACTCTGAAATCGGCGTTCCCAAGCTTGGTTTGCTGAGGTAATGGTTGGGAGAGGAGGAAGGAGACCAGACTCCGAGAAGGTTCTTTGATGAAACTTCCGGTAATAAGTTGCAATGCCGATGAATCGTTGGACGCCTTTCCTGTCTGTGGGTTCAGGCACAATCCCAGTATTGAAGCGAACTTCTGGGGGATCCATATGCGACCCCCGCTGAGGGTTGGAGATAATTCAGGCCAAAGACAGGCATATGCTGGATTGTTCAAAAACAACAATTTCTATGCCTCCCCTGGCGTACAACCCATGCTGCCGCTATAGCGCCCCAATACCTTTTTGCGACATGTATTCTGTGTTCCCCACAAAGACGGGGGAGATAAGTTCTGGAATGGCGTGTCTATAATTAATCGTATCACATAGACTTCCAGATTGTCACCTTAAAATTATCATTCACTTAAGTGTTTAGAATAGTTTGCCCGGAGAGCATTGCCACAACCCGATAAAGGCTCTCTTGTCCAGTTATTCAAATATTGACCGATGCGGGTGCGGATAGGACAGTCTTCAACTTCGTCACCCCTACCTTAGGCGAAATCTTGTTCGTATCGCACCCACCTCTGATCCCCCGCTTGGTTAATAAAATCCACTGCTGTCTTTAAACTTATGGGATATGAAGTCTTGTGGTCACTAACGGTAAGTTGGTAAATGGTGTTTTATTCGTGCCATGTTTCAATCTCACTGTAATCGTTACTCGGCACCCGTTACAGGATTTTGTCTCTTTCTTTTCAACAAAAGAAGATTCACTGCCCCCCGCCGGGTGTAGTGGAGCTGGCGTAGATGAAACCCCTTCTGGATGCATGTCCACGATATATGTACTTTAGGCGACCCCATTTTAGGGATCTAGAAAGGGGGAAGAGATTTCGCCCAAAAAGGAAATTTCTGAGCGAGGGGTAACAGGTCAATGGCGGACAGTCATATAAGGGCAGGTGGTCGGGGGTTGCGTATCGGCCTCCCAGTTTGCTGTAACACATATAGAAACCCATGGTAGATCTGGCAGGGATTACTGGTTTTTAATTCAGCTTCCCCTCAGAGTACAGGAGGATTTGGGGGGCCCCCGGGCTTGAAGTGCGGCAGTTATTACCCGACAGTATGGGGGAAGATGAAGAAGGGAACGTAGATTACTCCGGTACTATCTCAAGCTCAATCTGGGGGTTTATGGTCCCTGTCAACCTTGGGGAAGGCCCAGCAATGACTGGGAAGAGGGGTGGAAGCTCTAGCATCCAGGGTGATGGATGCAGATAGTTACATGGTGATGGCCGGCGCAAAATGACGGTGGTGATGGAGGGGGGTTTTCCTGGTTCTTACACCCACCGCATTTTATTCGGGTGAACCGTAGGCCAAATAAAATATTGAACCCCCTTCTGTTTCAATTGGAGAGGAAGAAATACCCTGCTGGTGAAGCAACTTAATTATCCAAGAAAGCTGCCTGCATCGCACCCAGAGTCAATTATGGTCCCGATACTTCCACGGTCATTTCTGGAAGCTGAAAGGAATGGGAGTTACCCACTATAGTCATTGGGATGGAACCCAACATTGCCAATGGATAAGGAAGAAGAGGTGCACCTTAAATCAGTTTCTGCGGGACAGTGAACTATGGAACGTGTGACTATTTGACAAGATTCGCAACAATAGTGGCACAGGTTTCTGGAGATCGTCTGACGCAGATGTTCTCTGGGGATAGTTTAGAGCAGTGACAGGACCGAGTTTGCATGGGTTCGGGAGGTTATCGTCCAGAGTGCCGGGCTTGGTTTTGGGATGAATAGGCCTTGGTGTTTGACTGGGACTTTGAAATGATCACCCCCAGGGATTTCCTATGTTGACCCTGGGCCGCCCGGACCATCTTCAAAACATGCGTTACCGCAGTCATCACGGTCTATTGTAAATGGTCAGGTGCTATTAAGGTCCTCTAAAGTCTCAGGTAACCTTACACCACGGTGCGCAGCTCACATCTTTAAGGCCTTTCTGATAGGCCTATACGGAACTGATGCAGGATCAGTGCGGAACTTTGCTGTCCAGCGTCGTATCCCACATTCACCGCCTCTAAAACTCAGATTTGCGTATCTCTTCGCCCGCACGGCGGCCCTTGCCGGAGCGTTGTTCAGAGTAGGCATACAAGCAGATGCTGCCCGCTTCTGAGGGTCTCATCATAAGGATGGCCATTGAATCAAAAGAAAACTGTTATACAGTACTGAGGGATGAGTGTCATGTTTTCCCAGTAAATCGATAGGCGACCATCCACAGTCGTGTGTTCACCATCGCTGGTAGGCGAGGATGACGAACCACACTTCTCCGCGATTCATGTCACGAAGGTTTCGGGGTTGGTTGTAGCTCAAAATAGAGGAGGCAGTGACTCGCGGAATGATATGAAGTGTGGGCGGGTCCCCGTGGAACGTTCCAGTAAGGGTACCTCGGGGGTCCAGGGGGCCGCGCGGTGAGAGTGGTGCGGATTTGCCCCAGACTCCCTGCAACAGGGGGCTGCTACGGCGCTGGTAGGTTGCTGGGACCGCGGGACTGTGGTGAGCGGGGGGAACCGGATATCGTGCAGGTCTGGAATTGGGGTTCAATACTGCTGACATCCTATTCCTGCAGGGACAGATATACGGACGTGTGTCAAATTAGATCAGGTGCCTGCAGATCTCCTCAAGCGGCGAGGGGGAACTCTAGACTCAGTCATGGCCATTCTGGTACTGTAAGGGACGCCCGGCAGTACTACTTGCACTCACTGAATAGGCGTCCCAGCGCACGGAATCTAAGTCCCAGGGTGCTTGGTTCACCAGGGCCCCTGATGGTGGGGATGGACTTGGAGCTCCCCTGAGTACCAGGTCCTCGTGACTAAACTGGGTGCGTCCCGTCAGTGGTAGTAGTATGCGCAAGGGGGCTCCCACGGGGAAGAGTCTGATGTGAGGAGGTCGGAAAGACCTCCACTTTCAAGGGACATGGATGGATGGTTATGAGCAAGGTCAGACGGGCCGGTGGTCCAGTAACAGAGAGGTGACGGCAAGGTACAAGGGCAGCGGGGCATATGAGTATGGTCGGGTCATCACAGACAGGTCAGCAACAGCAGGTCAAATTCCAATAGGGGGCATTCAGGAGAGAGGTCAGGCAAAGCAAGGGTCAGAGCAGGAGAAAGCAGCAAGGTCAGGTACAAATCCGGGTCAATAAAAACTTACAAGGGGTACAGGATCTCAGGTTCACAGGATGCAGGGAAGACCAGAAGGCACTGAATGACAGATCAGGGCCATTTAAATATCCGCCCTGCGCTGCCATTGGTGCCCCAGCGGGCGGCCGCGGGCTTCTACTGCGCATGCTGCGAACTCGAACGCCGCGGCCGGCCCGGACCTAGTGCGCCGTGGTGTCCCTGCACAGGGCGGTGCACTCTGCACGCCTTGGCCGGGGACCATCGCAACAGGGATCGAGGAGATCCCTGACACTTAATCACTCCATAATCATCTAATGGGTGATAAATACAGTTAGTTATTGTCCATACTGGGAGGAACCACAGTCAGGGTACTGCTAGTATGAGGAAGCAAAATGTTTGCCCAGAGTTACTGTGAGAGCATCAGAGAAGGTCATCTTCTTCAAAGACTTTTACTCCGGCTTCACTTCCTTTTTCTTCTTCTGTATCTTTGTCTTGCTTCCTAGGGGCTTGGTTCACCCTTTTTACAACGACTGGCATGGGATCCAGGCCTTGGAATCCTCAGTACTCGGACAGCGGTTCCTTGCCGGTGACATCGATCACAGAACCTAGTGGGGGGCCCAAAGGGATACTCTTGCTTCCGATTCTCATGGAGGGCTTGTATCACCACACGGTCCCGACCTTGGAAAAAGAGTGAGTTGGTTCATGTGAAAGAAAGATGGAAAGGTCGTAGTTGCGAAGCAACCATTTCTTTCAACCTTGTCCAAAGTTTCACATAAGTTTTCTCACATATTCCTCCTGAATCAATTACCAAATCACCTACTCTTTCTACCATGAGTGGCTGTCCTGGCCCAGGGAGTGGGAAAGGGCCTACCCATTAGAACCTCAAAAGGGGGAGTAACCTGTCTTTTTAGAAGGAAGTCATCTTACCTCTTGCCATAGACTGCAGGCAGGTAGTACTTTCTTCCAGTTTGCATAGGTATTCCTCCAGTTTTAGCTTTCCTAATTTTATCGCTGATGGTCCTTTTCATCCTTTCCACTATACCTGAGCTCTGAGGGTGGTAAGGAAGTATGTGAAACTTCCACTCAATTTTGAGTGTTTTTCACCAAATAGTCCTGACATACCTTGGCCCTAAATGACTGGTCAGGTTGTCGATATTAATCTGGAGTGGACGTTCCCCATCCTGGGAATAATTTCCCGTGTGTGAGGATCCTCACTACAGTTTGGGCACTCTTCTTTTGTTGGTTACAAAGCTGTTCTAACCACAGCGGGGCTAAACATGTCGGGCGTCCATGAACTTACCAAAAGTTATTCTAATGTCTTTTTTCCTGAGGGAGAGGGGGAATGGCACCTTTGGCATGTGTGTTAAAGTCTACCTGTAGGTGGGTGTAAAAGGTGTTGATGGGAGTATGTCAGGGTTCATGGCTTGCCATTGTTGAGGATTGTTTGGGTTATTCCTTATGAAAGTGCAGGGGTATGCATTCTAGACACATAGTGATTTACCAATGATGGAAGGCCCAGGAATGAAAAAAATCATTATCCAGCAGTTCACATGTAACCTGCCATCCCCTGTGACCTACTCCATGATACTGTGAGATGAACAGAGGTGCACTGGCCTTTGGAATGCATGGTCTCCCCCTCTGACACAAAGTCCAGTTTGTGGATCCGTCTTTGGTCACACCAGCTGCATTCCATACTGACTTAATATTCCTTCTGACGGTTTAAGCATCATGTCTGTAAATTTTTTTTTCCTGCAATGTTTGATCCAACAGTGGCATTTCAGGGCTCTCCAATCTAAAAAGTGGTGAGCATTGGCGCATCTGGATCATGGCAGGGCTGGGTAATGGGCCGTATCTTTTGCTAATTTGTCAGCTAGAGCATTTCCCTTTGCATTATCAGTTTGTTCATTTGTTGTGTGCACTCAGTTACAGTGTAGGATAGAGCAAGGGATCTTGGCAGTTGTTGGCTTTGGTGTGGTAAGCCTTTGCACAGAGATGATTGGATGTGAGTTGGATTTTCCATCTTGCTGCAATGAATCCTCTCTTTCCCAAAATTATTCATTAATCGTGGCACACGCCAAACGCATATCTGGAATCATGTGTAAAATATTTACATCCTGTCCCTTCAAAATGCTGACCATATGCTCTTTGTAAGGGCAATCAGCTCAGCGGCACCCCCCTGAGCTGACTGGTTATGGGGTATGGGTTTTGCTTCAAGTACTTTATCTGGCAACTGTACCTACGCATATCCTGCATTGGTAAACAGTGTCAGTGGGGTCTCGAGCAAAGAGCCATCCTACAAAAACATTCTGTGCCTCTGGAAAGAGCCACAGAGACATATCCTGTCTTGGGGAAGGTGTCCTGCTTGATCATCATATGCCTAGGCAATCATGCTTAGTGGAAAACAACTTCATCTGCTCTCCCTTTAAGCCTAATAAGGCATTCAAAATTGGACAGCTGGACCTGAAGTGGGAGAGGTTTATTTTATTCTCAACTTAGTGGATATGAGGCTTATATCTAGTTGTCAAACCCTAAGTCTCTATCCCCCCCCCCCCCCCCCCCCCCCACCCCCCCCCCCCAACCCCCCCCCCCCCCCCCCCCACTGGGCTGGACATGTGTTGGGTATGTATATTCTTGAGTAGAATAGACACATTGTGGGTGGTATTGTATGGTGGTCTCATGTCCAGAGTGAGTGACGTAGCCATTTGGACCACCATGCGCCGATGATGCTAGTGCTCTGAGACACGCAGGCATGCTGGGACCTGTACTGGAAACCATTTTTGAGAAAAAAAGCAACAGGGCGGAGTTTTCCTCCATGCTCTGGGCAGGACCCTGCCATAGTTTTCAATTTTCCCTAGCTATCACAGATGAAACATTTGATCATATGCGGGCAGACCAAGACCAGGGGCTATTACCATAGCATTTTTCAGATACCAAGCATTGCACATATCATCTGACCATTTCACAAGTTCTGACATTTCCTGAACCCGTGGTTGTCTCAAAATGTTGTCATAGTAGGAACAGTCAGGGTATCCATTTGGTGGCAGTAACCCAATCATACCAAGAAAGGGTGCGCATGTCTTTCTTGGTCAATGGGCGGGGCAGACCCATATGAGATGCAGCTCTTTTGTGGCTGACTTTCCTTTCACCTTTTGTGAGAACAAAAACAAAGGTATCAACAGTTTTCTGACACCCACTTATAGCTTTTTTCTTAGACACATTGATGACACATTCACATAAACCAGTTCATGAGTTCTACACTATCCCCCTGGCTGGCTGCTGATTAACACTACAGAGAGAAGCACAAATTCATCTGGTATTTGAACCTCAAAACTGAAACCATGGCGAGGAGTCCATGGCTTTAAGGTAGGCCTGGAGGACGACAGAGTAGACCACAGGCGAATCTACATACCTTGCGGTTAACTTACACCAAGCAAGGGTCTTTCTCCTGTAATGAAACGCAAAAAATTGGGCGTGTCGGTGTCTCCTTGGCAACAAGGGATTGAAAAAAAATGCATTTGTCAGATCAATCACTGTGAAAAACTCAGCATCAGCTGGGATGGAGGAAATGAGTGTTGGTACATCAGGCACTATTGGGTCAGCAATGGAGAATCACAAGATCATTAATGGCCCTCAGGTCCTGCCACAATCGGTAAGAGCCATCCGCCTTGTTAACTGGATTTATTGGGCCTATTGTATGGTGAATCATCTCTTCAAGGACTCCTTCCTTGAGAAAGTGTTCCACCATGGGGCGCTATTTCCTTCCTCCTTTTCTTTTTGGACAAAGGTATTTGTTTGTGAAAACACAGGGTAGAGCCCATGGCTTCAGTGTGGCCTTATATGGAGTGCAGGAAATGGATCCCACATCCAAGGCACTTTTCTGCCCAAACTTTGTTCATTAATTGTTCAGCAGGGAAATGAGGGGTCTTCTTTAGTAATCTCATTGTCATGGCAGGGAAATGATTGGCATTTTTGGCAGAGTGAGCCACAATACACACCTCTCTTTGTGGATTTCAAGTTGATGTTCAACTCTCCCAGGCGTGGTCTCTCCTAATACAATTAAATGGACAATTGGGTATGATTCTGAATGAGTGATCTAGCAGAGTGTGATCCCCTGTATGGGGTACAAGTGGGCCATTCAGAAATCATGTTTTACAGTTAACATGTCATACTGGGTTTTTTCATTTTGATTGGACAGGAAGGGAACGTCTGAATCAGTAGAACCTATGCATGGTGTCTTGCAATGTCTGTCCTGCATTTCTTGTGTCCATGTCTCATTAAATCTTTTCAAAAATCTAAACACCGTTTCTCCTGACTTTTGCTTGCAGGCTACTGCGGTAGGGAGGGAGGATCTAGATTGGAAAGCTCGTTCCATTTATTCTGAGACTCTCTTCCACATATATTGTCCCTACCATAATTCCTGTTTATTTATAATTTGTCGTGGCAGTAATGTCGCCTGCTTCTAAGATGGATATGGTCCCCAACATTACCCCAATTCCAAGGGGAAGTTTGTCCCAATATTCCATCGAGGATAAGGACGCATATCCTCTTGTGTGTAATTTCTACCTTTACATGCTTTCTTCAATAGCTCACAGTAGCCGTTGAAGAAACAGTGGGTCTTGGACAATGTTTGCAACAATCCTATTTTTGTCTTCTATCTCAATGGGTTTCTTTAATAGATTGTCTCCTATTGTCATGAAGGGCATATGTTGTGTATTGGAATCAATACCATATTGGGTATTATGGCGTGTGTGTGATGGAAACTTAGCATGTCCACATATACATAGACTATTAGCGCTCTGAACAGCAGATGAGCCTGAAACTAGCGGATTCATCAACAAGGTGACGTCATCTGCTTCAGTAGTTGTGAAGAAACAGCTATTCCCCTGTCGCTCCCTGTGTGGGTAGGAATTTGGACCACACCCTGGGAGGGCGCGGGACATGTTTGAACTGTACTAGGCTGGTGTGGTAGAAATGTGTACAGCAATAGGTATCTGAGGGGTCTGTGGAAGTATTGGTGCTGGAGGTGCAGTGGGGTGCCGGACTGCATAATGGTCCGGCTAAAAAAATCAATATCTTCTTCAGTAAGAGATGGATAAAGTTGTTGTGGGCTGTGGGGTACAGGTGGGACATATGGGGGAGGGAATGGCATGAGAGGGTGTGTGGGTCTGTCTATTTCTGACTCTAATGCATGTCTTTTAGTGGCATCTACATTTCTAGCTTCTTTTGGCTTTATTTTGTTTCCCAGTTTGTCTATGAAACAGAGAGGGGCAAATTCTAACCAATTTTGTCCTCCTCTGGCCATTATTTCTTGATCCCATGCAGGATCTCCTCATACCATGGAAAAGCCTGTTTATCCCCCAGACCAGAGACCCTAATCATATCCATATGAAAAGTATCATTACTCCCATCATGGGGGAACGGGTCAACACTTCCCATGAATTCACTCCAGTCTGCTAATTTATCCACCCCAGGGGTTTACTTGATAGTAATCTGTCCCACAGATACGGGCTACATAATCTTTACATATCTCACCAACATTTGGGGGGGGGGGGGGGGGGGGGAGGGGTGGAGTTTTATCCTTACTTCGACCACTTCCATTTTTTACACTTACAAAGGTCTGTGTTACAAATCATCTGTCCTATAGGCTGTCCCAAAAGACAGGGGTCAACTTCAAATGACAATTTACTTTATAAAAATGTCTGGACTTAAGATATTTATTGGGTCTTTTTCTCTAGTGGTTGACCAAAAGTGTAGATTATAACCTGGATATACAATACTTCTAATAATATCCCTGACTCTGACTAACTCCCCACTTTTTCTAACAATAAGCCTACAACACAATTTGAACAAGACATTTACATTGGCACCCAACTCAGTGTCACGCAATCACCCCATCCAGATCATCAACCAATAAGGCTTAGTTGAAGGGGTGGGGCGTGTTACACTGAAATTGACAATACCTTCAGTAACCGCTGGTCCATACACTTACCACCTGGACACTTGTGTCACACAAACAAATTATCTTATACTTCTATGTGATAGGAAGAAAAGCAAAGAGTTGCAGGACAGAACTGATCAACCCCGGACTTTTTCTGGTTTCTCTTAAGAGACTTGCAGTTCCCAAAAACTGATCCGGTCTTTCCAAAAGACCTTGTGCTTCCCACAGCACTCTGCGCGCCTGGCCACTGGCGTCTTATGACGCGAGGTCCAGTGCTACAATAGGGCATGAAATTTTAATCAGAGCCTTAATGGCAAGAGACTTATTTGGCAGAATGACAAAAAAATCTTACTTACCGAAAGGGTGATTATCTCATCCCGGACACGAGCCCCCAATTGAAAGGAATTGGCTCTCGTTCCTTTCGAGCCACTGGACCCCAGTCAGTCCCTGGCCTTGATCAGTGTCTGTCCTCAGGCCTGGAGCCCCCTTTGAGACACAGGAATGCACACAGACACAAGGTGGTATCTCAGAAGGAACTGAATTTATTCTTCCGTGTTTAAACTTATATATGAAACTTAAAAACAATGCATGGAAATAGAAGAACCAATCAATTGTCAGGTATGCATAAACCAATCAGATATTACATACGTCAGTCATGCCCAATCATTTGGCATTTTATGTAAATTATTATTAAGTGCGTCAAACATGAACTTTTGTTCAGTATAGAAAAGTAGACAATTTCCCTATTTTAACATTGGCTATAATTATTAATAATCTTGCGACAGGATATATCCAACCGCAGACTTTCAGTCTTGTGCTAGCTAGAAAAAAAAGGGAAGTTACACCTGAAGGGAAAAGAGGAACCTTAGGCTCTTATTGAAAGTAAAGAACAGTCTTAAAACACAAATTCATCTTTAAGTACTGGCTAAGTTTTAAAATGGATACTTATCTTAAAATGGAAGAGCTTAGGCTAAGAGACAAAATGGCGGTATGGTAATGCTGAAAGGCCGATTCCTTCATTGCTCATAAGAGTTTACAATCTAAAAGATTATACTTATAATGAACTGTGCTTTCACAGGTTACAGCAGGAAACAAATGGTTAATATCACTTGGGCTTATTCACAAAACAAGGTGCAGATTGAAATATCAATATAAAAATACATACGTGCCAAAATAACACCTCCAACCTCCCCAAATCCCCCACACAATACATTTCTCATCATGTTTGTCTGAAAACTGCATTTCATTCTAAATAAAGCAAATTTGGAAGAGCAGAGCAATGGACATGTGTTAGGATTACAATGCAAAGGTAATAAAACACAATCATTGTACAATAACACACAAACACACCTTAGAAGGAAGAACATGCAAAACATTTACAGGCCACATCAAAACACAGTGTGGCCTGGGGCAATTCACCACAATATCTCTTCCTCCCCAAACCACCACAGACAAGGACATGCAAAAAATAACATGGCCTGTATAAGGCAAAAATCAGCCACAACTGCATCTCCTTATATAAGGTAGGCCACACCCCCACCACTGTCATTCATTTGGTCAGAGAAAGTGTTTGCACCTGATTAATTCTCTTCCCACCTGCGTAAACCAGGCCCCACAAATCAGAGTCAGAAAGAAAGCCACAGTGACGTGTACCTGTACAGCATACAACAGAACATTGAACAGGAATGTGAAAGGGAACCCTATTGGCAATATTTCTTGGCCCTATGGGCACAATTCACTCCAGATTATCGCATGAGTTAAGGCAGTCACATGACCACATCTCGCATGCAATACTGAAAATGTCAATTCACTTTTGCTAGTATGCGGCATTTCCCATAAATCGGAAAACACTCAGGAAATCAAACATAAAAAGGCCTTACACTGCGGTCACATCAAAGCCGATTTAGAAATTGTGCGACCTACAGTGAAGATGCGGATTTCCTTACGATTTGCAAGACATCCGACACAGATATCTATGCAAATCGTCACAAAAGTAGTACATGTACTACTTTAGAAATCAGTGTCGGAAACGCACCCATGTGACTGCTCTAATAGCAGACAATAGGGTGCTACTTGGCATACGATTTGCAAGTTGCATGCCATGCAAATCGCATGCCAAGTCGCATCCAGGGTGCACAATTTCAGGTGCAATTTGGGAATTGAAATTGTACCCAATATCCGATCTAATGAATGTGGATGTGTCTTAACATAAGCGATTTGCTGCAGTACAATTTCAAAAGTAGTTCTCGTCTAACTTTTTCAGCATTTTGTAGTGATTTCACATATAGACTACAATAGAAATCGCAATGCAAAAACACAATTGAAAACGCAATAACTCATTGGTAAATCTACAGAAAACACTGTGAAATTGCCAACAAAAAGCACAATTTTTAAATCACATCTAGTGTGAACCAAGCAGGCAATTCAACAAAGGAAATAAATCTTTGAAGGCATGCGGTATCTGCATGCTCAGATAAGGGTCCGTTATGAATTTGGGGGGGGGACTACATGCCATTATTTAATTTTTTTTTTTTAATCCATTTTCTTTCGCTCACTCTTCTCATGGTTTGACAAACTTTCCCAAAAGGAGGTGGAGTGCAAACCAGCATTATCCAATCAATCATTAGTCCAGGCCCTTATCTCATCCCATCATTTGACATTCACATAAGGTGCTACTTTAAAGGTGTTTGAACAGACAAGGCATCATTCTAATTCACATTCTAGGGATCATTTAAACAGAAAGCAAAGATGCTGCCACCAGCACATGTATGTTAGGGTAGTCACACAGATCATGCAAATGCATTGCTGTGGTTGGGATTCAAACCAACAACCCTAGCATTGTGAGACAGTAGTGCTAACCACTAATCCATGGAGTTGTTGAACACTAATCCTACCTGTATTTCTGTGGTGTGAATCAATCATAAATCCCTGGGCAAGGTCAGTGTAACTAGTCAGATATCTCAAATGTGACACAAATGTTGTGCTATGTTGCCAATTCAGATGTATGTTGGTTCTATGTATTCCAATACAAAGGATTGCAATACTAATACAGGCGTACCTCAGTTTACCAACGCCTCGGTTAACTTAATTTTTGGTTTACGAATGAAAATCCATTGAAAATAATATAGTTCACAAGCTTAGAAGTCACTTTCCCCGAAGTTACAGAAAAACTTTGTATCTTTTAATAAACTCAAAGTAAACATTGTTTCCTTTAGGGATATAAATTCCAAGAAAACTTTCTATATTAGCTAGGGGAAGTGACAGGTGAATTTCTGAGCTATAGTGAAGAAAAAAAGAAAAAAAAAAAGGGAAAATTACATTTAAAAATCAGAACCATAATAAATAAAAAAAACGGCATGGGGTCCCTCCTCCCATCCACACCAAGCCCTTCGGGTCTTGTATGGATATTAAGGGGTAACTCCACGCCGAAATTAAATAAAAAACAGCTTGGGGATCCCCCAAAATCCATAGCAGACCCTTCTCTGAGCATGCAGCCCGGCAGGTCAGGAAAGGGGGGGGGGGGGGACGAGCGAGCGCCCCCCCCCCCTCCTGAACCATACCAGGCCACATGCCCTCAACATGGGGGGGGTGCTTTGGGGCAGGGGGGGCTCCCCCCCAAAGCACCTTGTCCCCATGTTAATGGAGACAAGGGCCTTTTCCGTTAGTGGGATAATTGGTCGGCCATTTTTCGGGATTTTAGCATATTTTTGTTTATCAGTAAAGTTGGAAATGTTTTTTTTTCCAAATTTACTGATAAAAAAAAAAAAAAAAAGTGCCAAAATCCCGAAAAACAGCTGACCAATTAACCCACTAACGGCCCAAAATCGTTCAATTTTTTTTTCGGCAGAAATAATCGGTCGATTTTAGACCCATCTATGGCCTGCTTTAGATGGGTCTAAAATTGGGCGGAAAAAAAAAAAATCTGCTGATTTTCGGGCCGTTAGTGGGTTAATTGGTCAGCCATTTTTTGGGATTTTGCCACTTTTTTAATGGGTAAATTTGGATAAAAATTGGCCGATTTTAGCTGGAATGATCAGCAAATTAGCTGATCTTTATACAGATAAAGAATCTGTGCATGAGCCATGACCTGCAAGAAAAAGAAGAAAAATGAAAGAAGAAAAAAAAAGAAGAAAAAGAAGAAAAAGAAAAATGCAGGCCATAGATGGTCAAAAACTGACTGTTTTAAAAAAAAAAAAAAAAAAAAAAAAAAAAAAAAAAAAAAAAAAAATCGGTTGTTCAATGGGCCGACGTTACCACCAACGGTAAAAAAAATTGTCCGATTTTCGCTCCGTCTACGGCCGGCAAATATAATAGCGAAGTAATTACTTCTGTTCCTGCAGAGAGCTGCGCTATTATATTTGACATTAAAAAGTATAAAGGTTTTGCAACATTGTATCTATATGTATCCGAATAAAACCATCTATATCCGAAATGGATACAAATAGATACAATGTTGCAGTCTCTATACTTTTTAATGTCAAATATAATAGCGGAGCTCTCTGCAGGGACAGAAGGAATGTTTCAGCTGTCATCGGGGTTTCCCACTGACAGCTGAATTTTAAATTATTTCCGTGAATTAAATAAATAATAAAAAAAAAAACTGCGTGGGGTCCCCCCTCTCATCCATACCAAGCCCTTCAGGTCTGGTATGGATGTTAAGGGGTAACTCCACGCGGAAAATTTCAAAAAAAAAAAAAAAAAACAGCGTGGAGTACCCCACAATATCCATACCAGACCCTTATCCGAGCATGCAGCCCGGTAGGTCAGAAAAGGGGGGGACGAGCGAGCGCGCCCCCCCTCCTGAACAATACCAGGCCACAAGCCCTCAACATGGGGGGGTGCTTTGGGGCAGGGGGGCTCCCCCCCAAAGCACCTTGTCCCCCATGTCGATGGGGACAAGGGCCTCTTCCCCACAACCCTGGCCGGTGGTTGTAGGGGTCTGCGGGGCGGGGGGCTTATCAGAATCTGGAAGCCCCCTTTAAAAAGGGGGCCCCCAGATCCCGGCCCCCCCCTACGTGAATGAGTCTGCGGTACATAGTCCCGCGACTCATTCACAAAAAAACAAAGTGTGGTGTAAAAAAAAAAAAAAAAAAAAAAAAAAACACAGTACAGGGTCTTTGACAAGTCCTTTATTAAAACAATGTCCCCCGAAGTAGATCCAATGTCAATCACGGCGGCGACCCGAAAAAAAAAAAAAAAAAAAAAAAAAAAAAAAAAAAAAAAAAGAAAGTTCCTGTCGGAGGCTTCCAGCCATGTCGACATGGGAACAAGGTGCTTTGGGGGGGGGGGGGAGCCCCCCCTGCCCCAAAGCACCCCCCATGTTGAGGGCATGTGGCCTGGTATGGTTCAGGAGGGGGGCGCTCGCTCGTCCACCCCCCTTTCCTGACCTGCCAGGCTGCATGCTCGGATAAGGGTCTGGTATGGATATTGAGGGGGACCCACGCTGTCTTTTTTTTTTTTTTTTTTTTTTTAATTTCAGCGTGGAGTTCCCCCTTAATATTTCCATACCAGACCTGAAGGGCTTGGTATGGATGAAAAGGGGGACCCATGCTGTTTTTTTTTTGTTTTTTTTTTATTGCGGACCTTTATTTTTACATTCAGCTGTCAAAATAAATATTATCTAGACCTTCGAAATAAGTTACAGAAATAACTATAAAGGATAAGAAACAAAAATAGAATCACTAGAACTAAGGAAATCAAATTAGAATACATAAAGATATATGCCGAGTGCTGTTTGTTAAACACATTAGACGCGACCGAGTGCCGGCTGTCAGAGGAATCCACACTGAAAATTTACGATTGAACAGTGGCTAAAAAGCAAGCGCCCACAGAGGACGTCTAAAATGTGTTCTGCACATGCGCATTTATATCGGCCAAAGACACTGCACGGGCGTCTAGTTTTTTACGGTGTTGATTTGCTTTAAAAAACCATTTTTAACACATTCTTAATTTTTTTTTGAAATGGCAGATATTGTTTAAAGTGAAGTCCTGATATTTGGCAAAGCAAATTTCAAAGTGAACATGTCTCTGCAGTGATTTTTCATGGTGTTAGACATGCCTCTTAGCAAGTCTGCTTTGTGAGTCTGATTCCGGGCGTGTGCCTCGTTAGTAAATTCAATTGGGCATCTACTTATGGACACTGCTCAATAGTAAATCTCGTTGCAGGGTAAAAGTAGACGGTCGCTCGTAAACAGTAGACGTTCGCCCACGGAAAATGCGCCCAGGCACAATAGTAAATCAGGGCCAAGGTATCTGAATTAGAGTGCCCCTTTACATCAGGTATCTGAATCAGAGTGTCCCTTTACATCAGGTATCCCCATCACAGTGCTCTCTTACATTAATTGCCCCCACAATACTGGCTCATGGATCAGTGGATGCGCTCTCAGAGACCTGGTCCCAACCCTGTCATTGTCACGATTACAGCCTTGTTGATCTTACAAAATGTTCTTTGATTTCAGAAATTTGTGTCCATACGTGCCGGCAGGATATTCCCAGTTCTTTTCTTCCTAGTTTTAACAAAACCAGCCTCACATGTACTTCTGCCTGTTCATCGGGAGCACAAAATCAGTTAAACTGTCACTATGGAGACTGCAGATTAACCCAGTCAGGACCCGAGTGTTTGTAAGTCATAAACATATGTACATTATTTTATAAAAATTCTTCCAAAATTGTACATAGTGAAAAGCATACCGCTCCAAGCTGTGGATGGAAGGAAAAAAATCACCCTACCAGCAAGTAAGAAGAGGGCAACATGGTTCAAGCGATTCCAGTGTCGGCCAATACAAGTGAAGGGATGGATGCCAATGTTAAGGAATGGCCTCAGCTACCATTCAAACCTTGCTCAGTGACCACGTTTCGCCCCACCCGCCAGGGCTTCGTCACAGAGGTCTGTGACCAATCCTGGTGGGTGGGTGGGAAACGCATCAGAGGGTGTGGCCAGAATGGCGGCTAAGGCCATTCCTTAACATTAAATAAACAAAAATGTGCAGCGCTATACATTCAAAAATACTAATAACTAGAGATGAGCGAATTATTCAAAAATTCGATTCGGCCGATTCGCCGAATTTCAGGAAGAAATTCGATTCGATGCGAATTAATTCGCTACGAAGTTAACTTATAAAAAGGGTTTCTAGGCTTCAGAGAGCCTTTAAATTAGTGCAGAACACTGTACCTTTAATTTAAATGCCCTTGGAGATGAGGAAGGATGAGAAGGAGGATGAGAAAGGAGAAGGAGAAGAAGGAGAAGGATGATAAGAAGAAGGATGAGAAGGAAGAGAAGGATGAAGAAGGAGAAGGATGAGAAGGAGAAGGAGAAGGATGAGAAGAAGGAGAAGGATGAGAAGGAGAAGGAGAAGGAGAAGAAGGATGAGAAGGATGAGAAGAAGGAGAAGAAGGATGAGAAGGATGAGAAGGATGAGAAGAAGGAGAAGAAGGAGAAGAAGGAGAAGAAGAAGGATGAGAAGAAGGATGAGAAGAAGGATGAGAAGAAGGATGAGAAGAAGGATGAGAAGAAGGATGAGAAGAAGGATGAGAAGAAGGATGAGAAGAAGGAGGAGAAGAAGGAGGAGAAGAAGGAGGAGAAGGATGAGGAGAAGGATGAGAAGAAGGATGAGAAGAAGAAGAAGGATGAGAGGAAGAAGAAGAAGGATGAGAGGAAGAAGAAGAAGGATGAGAGGAAGAAGAAGAAGGATGAGAGGAAGAAGAAGAAGGATGAGAGGAAGAAGAAGAAGGATGAGAGGAAGAAGAAGAAGGATGAGAGGAAGAAGAAGAAGGATGAGAGGAAGAAGAAGAAGGATGAGAGGAAGAAGAAGAAGGATGAGAGAAGAAGAAGAAGGATGAGAGGAAGAAGAAGAAGAATGAGAGGAAGAAGAAGAAGGATGAGAGGAAGAAGAAGAAGGATGAGAGGAAGAAGAAGAAGGATGAGAGGAAGAAGAAGAAGGATGAGAGGAAGAAGAAGAAGGATGAGAGGAAGAAGAAGAAGGATGAGAAGAAGAAGAAGGATGAGAAGAAGAAGAAGGATGAGAAGAAGAAGAAGGATGAGAAGAAGAAGAAAGAAAGATGAGAAGAAGAAAGATGAGAAGAAAGAAGAAGAATTCCAAGCCGGCAAAAAGTGTATCTGCAGAGCTCCGCTATTTCTGACAGTTCTGTGACATTCCCTCCATACAGCGGTTGAAACATTGTATCTATTTGTTTCCATAAATGGTTCCATTTATGGAAACAAATAGATACAATGTTTCAACCGCTGTATGGAGTGAATGTCACAGAACTGTCAGAAATAGCGGAGCTCTGCAGATACACTTTTTGCCAGCTTGGAATTATTCTTATTTTCATCCTACTTCTTCTTCTTCATCCTCAGAAGAAGAAGATGATGAGGATGAGGATGAGGATGAGGAAGAAGAAGAAGAAGAAGAAGTAGGATGAAAATAAGAATAATTCCAAACCGGCAAAAAGTGTATCTGCAGAGTTCCTCTATTTCTGACAGTTCTCTGACAGCTCCTTCACATGTACAGCGGTTTGAAACATCTGTTTCTGAATAAAAACATCTGTATCCTAAATGGAAACAAATAGATACAATGTTTCAACCGCTGTACATGTGAAGGAACTGTCAGAGAACTGTCAGAAATAGCGGAGCTCTCTGCAGGGACACTTTTGCCGGCTGATCGGGAAAAATCCGATTCGCGCACCCGAAGTAGGCAAATATTCGGAATTTTTCCTGAAATTCGTATCGAATTCCACTTCGCCTGGTTCGATTCGCTCATCTCTACTAATAACCATTAAAAAAATACATAAAAAATTATAATGTCCAATAATGTGCAAAAAAATTATATTAATGAACAAAAAGTATTTAGTGCAAATGACAGTTCAAAAACACATTTTTTTAAAAATTACAAAAAATACACAAATGCAAATTATAAAACAAAGGAGACTTTGAGGATCCACCATCACCAGCACCTCAAAAAATACTGCCGCTTACTAGACATATATGACCCCACAATTAAGTGACGGTCAAAAAAAAAGCATGTATGAATACCCAAATAGGATGACGAACTCTGTTAATGCTGACTTTGTGGGGATACGGTGCACTCCATACACTGGATGTAATTGGACGTCACTGGATTCCCAAATCAAGGCATAAGCTCCCAAAACGATACTCCAGATAAATGGCCAAATATAAACCTAAAATAATGAATTATCCTCAAAGAGGATAAGATCATCCAAGAAAGCAAAAGAATCCTCATGGTGTAGTATAATAAGCAGGATTTCTTGCCTTACAACGTAGTATTATACGTACATCGAGATAAACTTAAAACAGCATGTCATCATATAACCAAATGGTAAGTTTCTAACCAACAAGATGGCTGCCACGCTCCGGTGCGTGCTGACGTCACACGTTCCGACTCCTTCCAACGCGTTTCGTCATCTATGACGTCCTTAACATTCCCTAACATTAGACACCCGGGGTCGGTTGAGCAGCTTCCATCCCTTTACTTTTCCAAAATTTGTATTGCATATCACGATATTGGTATGCTCTGGTTTGTGTTATATAAAATATTCTTGAGTTTAGAAGAACAGTTGGAGCTTATTTTTCCTCAGAGTTGGTTAGAAAAAGGAATTAACTGGTTGGGGCATAAAAACACACGAGCATAGTATAACTGAAATAAGGTCAAAGTTCAGCATATTTAATCGATTTTGATATGTTTTAATAACATTAATCCAGAAAAAGTCGAAAGAAATCCCAAGGAGAAAATAATCAGTTTGTCTCAGATTCAAGTTTTTTTATACAGGTTCTGTGCCCTACATGCCCTCATCCATTCATTCACCCCAGATGATAACAAAAAGAAGTAGCAATTTACATTTTGAGGACACATAGGCTAGGGAGACACTACATCAATTATTGTACATCACAATGTTAAAAAAGACACATATCACAAAGGGTTGATGTACTAAAACTGAAGAGTGCAAAATCTGGTATCATCAATTTTGTTGGGCACAACTCCTGAAAGTCCCATGGGCAAGAATTCTTGTTAGGTCTTCTCATGGTTTAAGGGACTGAGTTCTGCCTCCGTCTTAGTATTTGTGGCCTTTTGGTGCATGGTAACCAATCAGTTTCTAACTTCAGCTGGTTCAATTAAACTTTGACAAAAAAAAAAAAAAAAAAAAAAAAAACTTGGAAGCCGATTGGTTTCTATGCAGAGCTGCACCAGATGTTGCAGTCTCTGGTTTTAGTAAATCAACCCCAAGATGTCTACTATATTGGTTCACACATTGTTTACATCCAAAAAAGATCCACCTGTAGGCTCAACGCGTTTCGAATGATAGTCTTCAGGAGCACATGTGAATGATATCAATTTAGTGGAACCCCATCTTTAAATAAACCAAAGGAGTACATTGTCTGCTGCAAGCAACTCAGTGTGAAACATGTTTTTCAAAGAGGGGAATGTGACAGAGAGCAACTCGGACTCATAAAAGGTCATAAAGCATCCAAACCCTACCCAAGGGCACCATCAAAAGCTCACAGCCCTGTGCTCTATAAGTCTCCAAAAGAAAGGTTCTCCTCCTATGTATAAACTATCCACTGATAATACAGGACCACAAGGAAAATTGGGGGAGAAATGAGCATTTTCCAGGGTCACTTCGGTCACGTGGGTCTGAGGATTAGTGGTAAAATATCCAGGGTCTCCTGACAGCTTCCAAAAGCTGGTATGTGAGCACAGGGCTAGGAGCATTTGATGGTGACCCCTGGTAGGGTTTGGATGCTTTATGACCTTTTATGAGTCTGTGTCACTCTGTTGCATTCTCCTCTTGGAAAAAGATGTTTCACAATGAGTTGTTCCAAACAGGCAATGTACTTCTTTGATTTTAAATATGGGGTTCCAAGATCACCATATTGATATCATTCACATGTGCTCCTGAAGCCAATCATCTGAAATGCGTTGAGCTTACATGTGGATCTTTTTTGGATATAAACAATGTGAGAACCCATATAGTAGACATATTGTGATATGTGAAGACCTAACAAGCATTCCTTCTTGGTGGATGGTTTATACACCCCAATGGTCTCTTTGGGCTGTTTTATTAAAGGGTTTCTTTTGTGACCCCACTAGCTACCTTGACTCCGGGCCTGCTCCACATTCTGTTCCTGGATAGAGCTCACCCTCTGGTTTGACTCCCATGTCATCATTATCCTCTATACATCCATCTCTGGATTGGTTGGGTTTTTTTTTGCTTTTATTTGTATCCTTTTTGTTGATATATACACTAAATTTGAGAAAGTGGGTGCTGTTTCACGAAACACGTTGAGATCTTAGTCCAGATGTGCACCCTTCTAACTGTGTTTGCAATGTTGTATACAGTTGTGCTCAAAAGTTTGCATACCCTGGCAGAAATTGTGAAATTTTGGCATTGATATTGAAAATATGACTGATCATGGCAAAAAATGCTCTTTTATTGAAGGATGATGATCATATGAAGCCATTTATTATCAAATACTTGTTTGGCTCCTGTTTAAATCATAGTAACAGAAATCACTCAAATTGCCCTGATCAAATGTTTCTATCCCCTGGAATGTTTGGCCTTGGTACAGACACATAAGGTGACACACGGGTTAAAATGCCAATTAAAAGGTTAATGTCCCACATCTGTGGCTTTTTAAATTGCAATTAGTGTCAGTGTATAAATAGCCAATGAATTTGTTAGCACTGACTAAGCTAGATACTGAGCCCTGGGGATCAAAAAAGAACTGTCAAAAGTCCTGCGTAACAAGGTAATGGAACTTTATAAAGATGGAAAAGGACATAAAAAGATGTCCAAAGCCTTGAATATGCCAATCAGTACTGTTAAATCACCTATTAAGAAGTGGAAAGTTCAGGGATATCTTGATATCAAGCCAAGGTCAGGTAGACCAAGAAAGATTGCAGCCACAACTGCCAGGAGAATTGTTCAGGACACAAAGACACATGCATTTGTTCAATATTTTAATATGCAATAAATTTTGTATCTTTTAATTTAGTTGTCATCAATTTTGTTGGGCACAACTCATGAAAGTCCCATGAGCAAGAATTCTTGTTAGGTCTTCTCATGGTTTAAAGGGACAGAGTTCTGCCTCCATCTTCGTATTTGTGGCCTTTTCCACCTTATATTGTGATATGTGTCTTCTTTAACATTGTGGGATTGATCCAGGGATTTATCTGGTTGACAACTGTGGTCAGTAAGGTATTTTCTCCTGGCACATTTAAAGGCATTTTTCCACCTCTATTGATAAACTAGTTTCAAAGAAAACCACTCAAATTGTCTTTTTAAAAAAAACAAAAAACCAATGTTGAGCATAATGGACCCAATCGCTTTTTATCAAGCTAACCTTCTATGTAATCAGTGAAGATGTGACGATATGCTTTTTCTCGCCACAGCTGTCCTGATACAAGTTATTTTTGGTATTTTGGAAATGACTGCCAGTCCCGGATCAGCAGACCTGGTGAGATTGGTGGAGCGACGTCTGTCCTGGCCGCTTGCCTCATCATCATGTCATTGCTGTCATGGTTTTGACTTTTGGCAGAGTTAGAAAATTAGAGATAAGTTCCAGGTGGGTCTGTGCTTCTAAATTGCTTTTAGTGAGTGTAACGGAACCGACCCCAGACTGCGCTTAGGTGCGTCCATTAGACTACCGCTTCCCCGTCTGAACACCAACCACAGACACCACAGCCGACCATACAAGACTTGACGACACCAGTCCTCAAGTAAACCTGGAGGTAGACTAATTTGGACACAGATACAAGATGTATATACTCAGGGACAGTCCCCCCTCCCTGCATAATGACACAGGGCGGGGCAATCTACATTTAGTAACAAGAGACACGCAGGTATTCAAACTTCACACCAGCAGACAGTCAGTCCCATCAGGAGGGAGGGCTGCTGGAGATACCCCCTCCCACTAAGCTAATACACAAACACATGCATCCCATAATAGTTTGCTCCCAAGCAAGACAAAAAATAGAACAATGAGATGCAGCCACACAACACCAAACAATCCACAACCCCCACTCCACCCATCTCCTAGACATGTCTACACAATATTAGGACAGATCACCCTGTACCCCTAACAGGCACAGGGTGACTTACACATAATAGTGATATGGGGAGCTGAAACAGGGGTCTCCCCACCTCTCCAAAGTGAGCTGTGTTCCATGGGCCCCCCACCCAAAGTGACTCCTGTCACAGTGGGCTGTATTGTGCCTAAGACCAGGAGGGGACTTGGATATATGAACATAACTTGCTAATAAATTAGTGATGCTTTTAGCAATTTTAGGGCCCTTTCACTGCATGCAAGTCTGTTGGGGTGCATTTAACGCATGCTCATAATGTTGTGCATTAAAGTGTGTTGTGTTAAGATGGCCCATTCATTTGAATAAGCTGCCATTGCAATGGACGAAAAATCATACTTGCAGAAATTTTAGTGATGGAGTGCACCGCAAAACATTACCATTGCAGCACAAAAGAGTTATAAAAAAAAAAAAAAAAAAAAAAAAAAAAAAAAAAAAAAAAAAAAAAGAACTGCACCACAAAAGCACCTTCACAACACATTTACGCTTCAGGTGAAAAGGTTGGCATTTCAATGTACCAATGCATGTACGACATGTAGCACAACCCCCCTAGGAGTTGCTGAAGATCTCGGTCCACCTATGATCCTGCACAGCCAGGCAACATGCATTTTCTTCAGACTTGCATGCAGGAGATAGTAAACAGTCCTTGAGCATGTTGTTTAAGTTTTATTTGGGGTATTGAACTTGGATGGGGTCAGGGATGTATGGGATGCCCAAGGAACTGTAAACTGAGGACAACTTCCTGGTAACTATGTACAAGTCCAAAGACAGAACTGTCCAGCCTCTCCTGGTGTACCACCCCAGACCACAGATAAATCCTCTTCTGTACCCAGCTGTCTGGAAGAATCCCTAGGCCAGGGGATCCAGTGCCTATCACTTTAAGATGTACAGTCCCAGGTAAGGAGCTAATCAGGTTTCCCACCAGAGTACTCTTTTCCCCTTAGCTGGCTCAGGGGGGGTAGGATTACTCACTCAATCTCTTTCCTGTGAGCTGGTTGGGTTGGTGGCTGCCTTCAGGCCTTCTGCTGGGTTGGCTCCTTTCTTGTCTCCACAGGTAGTCCTTCCTCTGGGGACTAGTGAGGCTGAGTGATCCTCCTTTCCAAGTCCCAGCCTGCAGATAGGCTCCTTCCCACTGGGCCTTCTCCCAGGCTCCTGCATCTCAGCCTTCCACACATCTTTCACCCAAACTCTCCTGCCTTTGAGCAGGCTCACCAACTCTTAATGGCTGTCCTGACCCCATGCCAAACCTCCTGCCTGGGGATTGGCCAGGATCCCTCAAGAGTGCAGATCAGCTCCTCCTCGCCCCCACCTACTGAGTTCTATAGACTTCTCTAAGTCTTCTAGATCAGGGGGAAGTATCAGTGAGCTGATCTGCAGAGCCTCTCAGCCTTGACCTGAATTTGATCCTCTGACTATCACCCAAGCTGTACTCAGCCTTTTGACTGAAAAAAATAATTAGCTAGCTCCCCCTGGTTAACTAGGAGGGTGCTACAGACACATTATCATGCATTGCTACAACACACTGGCGTTAATGAAGCCTTAATGTTTATAATATACTCTGCTGTTAGTTTTCTGGTCTGTCTAATGCCACAGAACACAAATGTTCTGTGTTTGTCCAGCATTAATAATTTTAGGGCTCATTAGATTTGCTTTGTCTCTGAAGGACAATTCCCTCATGTTTTGCATTGTATTGGTATTGTTCTGTCACATGTTCTGTCCCCCTTTGTAATGTACAGCGCTGAGCGAACTATTGGAGCTTTATAAATACTGTATAATAATAATAAGTTTGGAGCACTCTTCAGAAAGCAGTTGACAAGCAGTGAGGAAGCATTGTATCTCACCTGCTTCAACTCCTTGGACTCTGCACTAGTGCATTGCACGTGGTAGCGAGCCACTTGCAGAGTAGCCCCATTCACTTGAATGGGTTGCACTGGGCAAACTCTATGCCCACCAAAAGCAACAGGAGTTAAATTCCTGCCACGATTGTGAGGGAAAGCATCACAGCCCTGTCCTGTCCTGTATATACCTTCGGTGACTGCCTGTGCAGTTAAAGGAGCTAGTGTGAAAGAACCCCTTCAACAGTATCTGCATTCGGTATAATCACAGAATATTACTGCTGCAAAGCAATGCTGGCATTAATCTTGAAAATGTATGACTATTTCCCAATTTTGTAAGCAGAAAGAGAGAGCGCCCATTTTTTACAGCCTGTACACCTCATGTAGCAGGTTTGATATGAATGTTTATCCCATGAAGGATACGTAATGTAGCCCCTTGAAATGACTGGACCCAACCCTTCAATGAAGGGTTCTGTTAAAGTTACGAGATACAAAAACATTTTAGACATTTATGTGCATTTCAACCTTGTGGCTCCAGTTTGGTGAAGGCCTTTTTTTGTTCCAGTGTGACTGTGCGCATGTGTACAATATCAGCTCCATAAAGACATGGTTTGACGAGTTTGGTGTGGAGGAACTTGAGTGGCTTTTAACTCTGCCCTCAACCCTACTGAACACCTTTAGGATGAACTGGAACACCAATTGCAAGCCAGGTCTTCTCATGCCATATCAGTGACCTCAAAAAATACTCTTTTGGCTGGATGGACACAAATTCCTACAGACACTCCAGAATCTTGTGGAACGCCTTCAAAAAGTGGAGGCAGTGGAGGGCTAATACCGTATTAAATGTGTGTATTGACAATGCTGGACCATTGTGCAGTCTGGTAACCCTCGTGGTAATCTGGGGTGTGTTACCCTTAATGCAAGTAGGACTCAGGTAAATCTTACTGAGTTCTCAGCTACTGCCTCTCTGGTATCGAGAAAAACACTCCGTGAGATCGATATTGGATTGGTGTAGAGGCGTGCTTGATATGCAAGGTAGTCGCACTTGATGCTGTTTCTTTTAAAAACGTTTATTGAAATTCACGATTCACAGGTAAGAGTGGCGTCACATTGTGGAGGAAGTGCCCCCCCTTTCATCAGGGCTAGTATACAAGAAAACATTAAAAATAACTAATAGATATTACATGTGATAGAATCGGATCAATAAGAAAATTTGGAAGAAATCCCAATCAATAAACAAATCAAAATCAATAGAAACCATATTCTAATTAAAAAAATGCAGCTAAAGTGGGTACAGTAAAACAAAAAAAAAAAAAACAAAAAAAAAAAACAAGGTTTTAGGTAGATCGGGTATGTTTATAGACAGTGGGTGGTTGCACATGTATGTGTTGAGAAAAAAAAATATAAATAAGTAAAAAAGAATAGATAAAAATACAGATCAGAAAAAGATCAGTATTGGCAACAGAATCAACACTGGAGGCAAAATCCACACTGGTAACGGGTTTAATTCCGGTAACAAATGCAACAACAAAGTGATTGGCTATAAAGGTGGAAATTGTAAGTAATGTGTTAACATTTGGAAGAAAGTCCAAAAAACTGTAACTGACCTTTGCAAGAGGGTTTGGTTAAGATTATCCTGGAGGTCAAAACATTTACCATCCCATACATGTACAACTACCCAATGACCTAGTTCAGTATTCATACTGTCTATAATCATACCAGTTCTATCTAGAACTCTATTCTTTGGGTTTTTTTTCTATAATCATACCAAATCTACCTAGAACCCTATTCTTTGTTTTTTTTTTTTTTTACTGTACTCTTTAATTCCCTTTTTATAGATTGTATTTTTAAAGATTATGTTTTCTATTGATTGGGATTTGTTTATTGATTTTCTCCAAATTTTTAATTGGAATTTCATATTGCTCATATTCTAATGCATGTAATATTTATTAGTTGTTTTTACCATTTTCTTGTATGTCAGCCCTGACAAAGGGAGAGACACTTCCCCTGAAATGCGTGGGCTCCACTCTTACCTGTGAATTTCAATAAACATAAAAAAAAAAAAAAAAAAAAAAAAAAAAAAAAAAAAAAGCTTATGACTACCTTCCATACCAAGAGTGCCCCTACATCTATCAAATATTAAACTCCTTATGAATGCACTTGGTTTTGGAATGGCACGTCCAACAAGCACATGCAGGTGTGATAGTCAACTTTCCGAAACTTTTGGCATCATTTCCTATTAACCTAAATAAAGCAAATCTGTAGGATTTGCATATTGTAATGCATGCTTGTGTTTCATATTCTGCACTCCTGCAGTGAGAGCACTGCCATCAGTTACAGAAGGAGATTGGTGCTTACAGGAACAGGAAACATCACTTTCCTACCTGCAAACAGTTCTCCATCTGTCTGATATGTGTTATGCCATGTGGATAACCCTTTCAGCCATCGTACAGACTCCACCTCCGCAACATCGCCAAAATCCGCATGTTCCTAACCCCAGAAAGCACTAAACAGCTCATCCACTCCCTCATTATATCACAACTCGACTACTGCAACTCCCTCCTCACTGGCCTGCCTCGCCGCTGGCTATCCCCGCTTCAGTCGATCCTAAATACGGCTGCCAGACTCAAAAATATTTGAAAGAACCTCCTGTGCTTATATGGAATCCTAACCTAGAACACAGCTGCTGGCCCCAAACTTATACCCAAAAATAAGTGAATAATCAAAAAAGAACTATACAGTGCAGCACTAATATATAAAATATCCAATAAATAAGTGATACAGTAAATACGATGAATAGGTGATACAATAAATTCGATATACACCCTATGAGTATATATCCAAACTCATAAATAATAATAACTTAATACCATACATATAATCCCTTAAAGGGAATATCTAGTGCAAACCGTGACAAATATAATCATAAAACAATAAAGTGGCAAAAACATATGGTGCTCAAAATAGGTGAACCAATATGCAATTGCAGAAAAAAAAAAAAGTCCAAATAATCAATGCAGGTAATAATACTTTATGGTGATCTTCACACTCCACTCTTCATGCAAAATTCATTAGAAAATTGAATATCAAAAAACATTCTTTGAGTTTACCAGGGGCTAATAAGATTATTGATTGTGCTCTTTAGTTTAGAATGTACAATCTCACTGCTAAAAGCACTGATCACTTTTTAATCCACAGATTTTTAATAATTGTCATGTAGAGGCTTTTAAAAAGATGGTAAATCAGGATCTTGAAAACCTAATTGTCCCTAAAGGGAATTACAATAGGGGCCTACAAGTGGGAATTAAGCAAAAGGGAAGATATTGTGATCCGCCCAGCGGATAAAGGGCGAGGTATTGTTGTACTGGCAAAAGATTACTTAAAAGAACTTGAAACCCAATTAGAGGATAGTACTACATATAAAAGTTCTCCCTAAGGACCCGACGTTACAGTATAAGAAGGACCTGTCAAAATTGGTCAAAAGGGGAAAGGATCTAAAAATACTTAAGGAGGCCAAATTTTTAGTGCCAGAAACATGCAGGATTCCAGTGATATATACCATCCCCAAAATACATAAAGACCTAGTGAACCCCCCGGGTAGGCCTATAGTAAATGGCATTGAATCTGTGTTGGCCAGGTTAGGTCATTATATAGATATATTTTTGCAACCGTTGGTCAAGAAGACTAGGTCCTACTTACGGGACACTAAGCATATCCAGTTGCTGGATAATGCATTAAAGGAGACCCTAGTATCTATCTGGCAAGTGCTGATGTTGCGTCTCTATATACGATTATAGGACATGAAGACGCCATAAATGCAGTAAACTGGGGTTTGAGGGAATATAGTGAATTGTCCTGGACACAAAGGAAATTCTTAATGGAATGTCTTGATTATGGTTTGTCCCACAATTATTTCTGGCATGCCAAAAAATTCAACAGATAAAGGGAGTAGCCATGGGAGCAAGGTATGCACCCAGCGTGGCAAATTAATTTATGACGAATTGGGAGGAAGAAACTATCTATCAAACACTACCCTGAACAACTTTTACGGTTTAAACGATTCATTGATGATGTGTTAGTAGTATGGAAAGGTAGCAAGGAATCCCTGCAGATATTTCTCCAATCATTGAATAACAATCATAGGAATATTGTTTTTTCTTGGGAAATAAGCAATGAGTCTAAACTTTTTAGATCTAAATATTAAGATTGAGGAATTGGGACTTACTACTAAAACTTGTTTTAAGGAGGTGGACCGTAATGGGTATATCCCTCTGGATAGCTGCCATTATCCCCCCTGGCTGTTAAACATACCTAGGGGCCAGTTTGTGCGGTTACGGAGGAACTGCACGCTGGAAGGAGACTATGAAGAGCAGGTTAAAATCATTGGCGAAAGGTTTGAGAAAAAAGGTTATACTTCAACACATATTAAGAATGAAATAAAGAACATTAGAGAAATGGATAGATCATTGATGTTGACTGATAGAGTGAAAGATGTGAAAAGTGATGATAAAGTAGCCATAATTTTAGATTTTAATATTCATTATAAAAAAGTTGAAAGGATTTTTAAAAAACACTGGCCAGTCTTGAAAGCGGATCCTGTTTTAAATAAAATTGTATTAGAACGTCCCACTTTTATTTATCGGAAGGCACCTACGATTAGGAACAAAGTGGTAAAAAATGTAGTGGATCCACCAGGAAATAAAAAAAGGTTTAACATTCCTAGACCAAAAAGGTTTTTTTCCTTGTAGGAATTGTCTTGCTTGTAGAGAGACCAAAGGGCACAATAAAAGGATGTCCTCCTTCATAGCCCAGTCCACGGGACAAGAATTCGTGATTTTTTCTCATGTAGAACGGAAGGGGTTATTTATGGTTTGGAGTACGCATGTGGCCTCCAATATGTGGGCAGGACTAAAAGACCACTTTGGAAGCGATTACGTGAACATGTGCAGAATATTAAGAAAGGTTTTCCCAAGCACAATGTGTCTAGGCACTTTTTGATGTTTCATAATAAAGACCCCTCCACATTAAAATTTTGGGGTATTAAAAAATTTAAAGGTCATTGGAGGGGACTCAATAAAGTGCGTTCCCTTAGTCAGGCTGAGTCCAGGTTTATTTATGAGATGCGAACACAGAACCCGAGGGGTCTAAATGTGCATTTTGATCTGAATTGTTTTTTAAGTGATTTTTGATAAGTTTTATAGGATTTTAATAGGCAATTTATTTATAATATCCTGGTATATATTATTGATATATTAATTAGTAGTGATTATGTTCATGTTGTAAACTTTTGTTATGGGTGTCTGCACGGCTGATTAGGTTCCCTCCCTAATAGGTTCTCTTTTTTATTGATATTAGGGATTATGATATGGTATTTTATTAATAAAAATTTTTTTTTTTGTAGATTGAATTATGTAATTATATATTTATAAATAAATTTTTAGTGATTTTTGAGCCTTTATATGAGGAATTTTAATATATACATGCTTTTTTGATTTTATCCACTAGATGGCTCACTTTTATTCATTTGTAAGGGTATTCTCCACCTGAGCATTTATTTATTGAACATGATATATTTATGGGAGTATTATATATTTTTGTATATACTCCTTATTTTAATTAGGCAGTATTCCCCCTGGAGTAATTTTAGTCATATATGTCTTGGCCCTGATGTCATCTGTTGATTGCAGTAGATGCTGACTTCTAAATATGGTTTTAGGAGGTTTTATTCCTCCTGGTATAGGTCAGTGTCTGCAGTCATGGGCGGATAGCTGGCTACTAGAAAATGGCCACCGGAGACCCGCCCCTGGATGATCACTGGTGCCAATTCTCCTATTTAAGGAAGCTCCGTCCTTTATGGGCGTTACCCTGATGAAGTCACGTGCTGAGCGTGACGCAACGCGTCGGTACGGTGGGAGGAGCTAACGTGGTGACGTCATTTCCAGCGTGGGGGCCATATTGGAACACCCTGTTACATTACCCATGCAGTACACCCATAGCATGTGGTAAGGAAGCTGGAGAAAATCACCACAAATGTGAGTGGAACTGTATACTCAATCTATTTATCATTTAATAAAAACTGGTTGCACTATGGAGGGTCTCTGTTTGTATTTCATTATGACCCTGGGAGGAGCTGGCTGTTAGTCTGGTGGATGCTGGAGGTGGAAGGAGAAATCCAGAGAGGAATCCATTCTGACAGGATCATTTGATCCTAAAGCGTGCTGGCCCTGTGGGGTCTAAGAAAGGAGGTGAGGGGGCATTTTGGCCCTTAAGGATTGGCACGTGTGAATCACGTACACTGCACATTTAGTTTGCATGAAGAGTGGAGTGTGAAGATCACCATAAAGTATTACCTGCATTGATTATTTGGACTTTTTTTCTGCAATTGCATATTGGTTCACCTATTTTGAGCACCGTATGTTTTCGCCACTTTATTGTTTTATGATTATATTTGTCACGGTTTGCACTAGATATTCCCTTTAAGGGATTATATGTATGGTATTCAGTTATTATTGATGAGTTTGGATATATACTCATAGGGTGTATATCGAATTTATTGTAACACCTATTCATCGTATTTACTGTATCACTTATTTATTGGATATTTTATATATTAGCGCTGCACTGTATAGTTCTTTTTTGATTAGTTCTAATTTACTATCGCTGTTCTCTAGCCGGTCTAAAACCGCTTTTGTCCTAAAGGGACGCTTTTTGGACGCCATGGACGTTTCTCAGACAAAGCACTCGGGACAAAATGTATGTGAAATGGTTTGATACAGGAATGTTTTACTATGTAATAGTTTTAAAAAAAAAGTAATTTTTTTTTAAATTTTCAAATTTGCCACCGGTTCCGGCGCCCGTACGTCCCGACGTCACAGGGACCGGAACACGGAAGCCAGATGCCGGCATCGGCCGGAGGAGATGGCCGGGGACGCTGCAGGGGACACATCGCGGGAGCGCAGGACAAGGTAAGTGCTGCAGGGAGTGTAGCTCGAGGTTACCGCTTTTGGCACTGAAACTTTACCCCAAGCTACACTCGGGAACACCGCTATGGAGGTTAGGCAACACACAGCATGGATTGAAAGACCGAAGTGTCAAACAAATCTTTTTTTATGGGGAGGTGATCAAAACCTTAGACAAAGGAGGGGCTGTGGAATACTTGGGGGGGGGGGGGAAAAATATGATCACCATGTATAATACATAAGGGGGGGGATATGATCACCATGTATAATACATAAGGGGGGGGGGGATATGATCACCATGTATAATACATAAGGGGGGGGATATGATCTCCATGTATAATACATAAGGGTGAACACTTGTTCTCAGCATTACTTGAATAAAAACAGTGATTTTGCATTTTAGCAACCAGACAGAATATGGGAATTGGAAGCTTTTTGGCCGGGCTTCTAACGGGGCCGAAAGGTCACTGGAGACATGAGGCACACTGGGATCACTGGATGACACAGGATGTTTAGGGGTCATTGGAAACACAAGACCTTTAAGAGGTCAATGGAGACACAGTATGCTTAGGGATCACTGAAGACATGGGGCACACTGGATGCTGAAGAAATATGGAGGACACAATACAGGAGGCAGACATGGAGGACAGGAAAACTTACGGCAGCAGAGGACTCAACCAAGCCACACATTGCTGCACAATTCAAAGCCAAATGGCTCTAATAAGGAGAACTATCTTCTGATTGGCCACAGTGTTGGCATCCCAGGTGAAACTCAGAAGTGCCGAGAAGTGAGGAGACTCAGTGCTGGATTGGAGAAAATGTGAGTGTGACAGACACCAAAAAATTAAAAACTTCTTTAGAAACGCTGTGCTACCAGGTTGTCAGTGTAAAATGGTTACTCTTCATAAAGCAATTTTTATTACTTTGTTAATTTTTGTACTGCCCTATGTATAGAGCACCAGCACAGTGCTTACTTCCTCCCAGCTCTCTATGCAGTTGGTAAGGGTGGACAAGGAGGCATGTTTTGACATTTGTCCTATGCCCTTGTCCTCGTGGAGCCCCACACTTTCCCTTATTGCAGTGGTCTCCAAACTGGGACCCATGGGCTGACTTTGATCCTTTGCTTCCCTTTATCAGGACCTTGGGGCACCGTTCCATGCACAGACACCAATGATGGGGCACCATTCTTCATACAGACACAGATGGGGCACCAGATACCAACAATGGGACACTATTCCTCCCACTAAAACCAATGATGGGGCATTGTTTACTCCCAGTGATGGCAGGGTGTTTTCTACTCCAAATGGTCATAGTCTGGCCTCCCTAAAGCCTGAAGAACAATAAACTGGCCCTATATTTAGAAAGTTTGGGGACCCCTGCCTTACTGTATAGTGCACCAGGGAGGATATAAAACTTTACTGTTCCTTAATAGACCGGCAACGCACATTACTCGAAAATCAGGTACTCCATTATACTTACAGTATGGCAGCACTGAGACTGCCTACTGCAGGGCTGGATTTGTTTTGGAAGCTCCTGAGAGATCCATTAAATCCAAAAGGACCGTGTTCAATATTACCAAACCTACTACCATGCAGATGTCCAGCATCGTTCTTCAAAGCTGCAGTCATCAACCACAAACTGGCTACTGTCCTTGGAGTAATACCACAAAAATGGAACTGTGACCTCATCCGTATTTTTATTTCAGGTTAGCAGAAACTGCTGAGGTTGTCAAATACTGAATTTTTAAAACCTGAACAGGATATTATTATTAAAATAAAAAAGGTATGCAGCGCTAAATGATAAAGCAAACATCCGTATAACCAGAGTCACTGTAAATAGATAAAACTGGTGTGAACCATCAAACATAAATAGTCCCAAATGTGATAAAAAGATAAAGGTGAAGGATCGGCAATGCCACAATGGTAATAAGTATATTACAAATCCAGTCAGGCTTGTGGAAGAATCCAATAAATTAATGCGCTTACCACAAAGACATACAGACTGAGCGTTGTATGTATAATGGTGGACATCAGGGCCTGGTCAGCAAACAAGACTGCATCCGGTCACCATGTAAGACCCCCAGGAATGGTGGGAAACACTCTCAAGGGTCATCTCAGGTTTCGCTGGCAGGTCCAACGGAGTCCTCTCCTAGTAGTACTCCTCCAAATCGCTCCACCTTGATGGGGCTCGTAAATAACGAGCCAAGGGCAAAATGGCAATAATGGTGAAGTATGTCTTTATTGGGTAAACAGCAAATGGTATATTAGGGAACTCACAAATATAAAGCAATGACCAGGTCAAACAGAGAAGTTCCCTGGTGGCTAGTGGCTCCCTGGTGGTTTAATGGCATCTGTTGAGTGGATCCCCTAACATGTTTCGAGCCACGCTCATTGTCAACTCGTTCAGTTCTAATGAGCATTGGGAAGATATTCCGTCCCCACCCCATGAGAAATAACTTGGTATATGCAATGCGGTGTAGAAAGGAACACAAAGACCTGAACATTAGTAAAAGAAATGTCTCAAACAGATGACCCAACATAGGATGGCAAACTATACAGGCCAAGACTCAGCAGTCTTTCCAACACCTTAAAGCAGAACAAAACTTGCGGCATCAACATGAACTGTTTTAAATCCTTATGCTGCTAGATTAGTAAATTGTTTTTACATTTCCTCATGTCACGATCTGGGTCAGGTTCAGAGACCAGTTGCTACAGCAGTTGTAAGGCTTACCTGAAACCAGCAGGATTGGTACACCAGCGGCCCACCCTGGGAATGACGCAGGCTCACCTGAGGTGCGGGGTCTAAGCATCCACCGGTCTTCCCCAGAGCTCCTAATGGTGGAGATGGATTTGGCTGCGTGTGAATGCCAGGTCGCAGATCTCAGGATCACCCCACCAGGGAATGAGTAGGCTGGAAACCAAAAGCGGATCAAACAGTTCAGGGATCAAACAGAAGCGGAGTCAGTCACAAGCCAAGGGTCGGTCACCAATGGTAGTAGATAGGATAGGCAGAATCGTAGTCAGTAGCAAGCCAAAGGTCGGTAACGTAGATGAAGCCGGCAGCAGGAACAGTTAGCGGGATATTGGCTGGTAAGGCACAATAATCTGGCAACCAGGAAGTGCAGAGACATGGCTTTTATAGGAAGTTCATGGGAGGAGCAAGGAGTTCAAGGTTCAAGACAAAACAGGGAAAAGGCAGGATCATCCAAAGAATTGTCAAGGGAGCTGTCCAGCATTCCAGGTGGCTCAGCGAGAAGAAACACTGTCTCTCATCGCAGAAGGCCCAGGTTTGATTCCAGGCTCTGACACCTCAGTTGCTCCCACGGTATCTGGCTAATCCAAAATGATGTCCTACATCCCAGGATTCTTCATGGGCATTTTTTCTCTTTCATCAGGTGGAAGGTAGAAAGAACTTCTCTTTCAACTGAAGGAGGGACTTTTTCATCTAAGCACACCCTCCTGTCTGCATGCCTGAGCTAACCAACATGGATATATTTGAAACATATTTTAAAAATATTCTTCCCAAATATATTGACATATATTTGAAATACTACAATTTTGGCCGTATTCAATATATATATATATATATATATATATATATATATACACACACACACACTGTATGTTGAAATTCAACATGTTTAAAAAAGAAAATTACAAAAATACATATCATATATATATATATATATATATATATATATATATATACACATATACATATACATATATATATATACACACACACACACACACACATATATATATATACATACATACATACACACACAAACACACACACACACACGCTGCATGTTGAAATGCGTTTTTATTACAAAATAAATGAAAGATATTTTCAAAAATATATTTCAAATATACTGTATGTCTTTAAAAATACAAATCTACATTTTTGGAATGCATTTACAAATATATGTAAAGATATATGTTAATATGACTTTTTTTATATGTTAAAAAAAAAATCTTAAGAATATATTACATATAAAAAAGAAAATTTTAACATATATTTTTAAATGCATTCCAAAAATGTAGATTTGTATATTCGAAATGTATTTTTAAATTTTTTTTTCATATATGTTGTAATAAAAACGCATTTTAACATGTAGTATATATATATATATTATTATTATACAGAATTTATATAGCGCCAACAGTTTGCTCAGCACTTTACAATATAAGGGAGACAGTACAATTACAATACATTTCAGTACAGAAGGAATCGGAGGGCCCGTCTCCTGGAGCTTACAATCTACAATCTAAAGGAAGGGGGAGGGGATACCAAAGGTGATAGCTGCGGGGGATGATCTGGTGGAGGTGATTCAAGTACAGTTCTTAGGTGGAGGTGGGGTAGGCTTCCCTGAAGAAGTGAGTTTTCAAAGATCGCCTAAAGGCAGACAGGGTGGGGGCTGACCGGACATGCTGTGGTAGGGAGTTCAAGAGGATGGAAGATGCTCTGGAGAATTCCTGGAGGCGAGCATGGGAGGAGGTGATGAGGGCGCTAGAGAGGAGGATATCATGGGAGGAGCAGAGTGGGCGATATCTGTGGATGAGGTTGGCAATGTAACTAGGGGCAGTGTTGTGGATGGCTTTGTATGCTGTGGTTAGTATTTTGAATTTTATACGTTGGGTTAGTGGAAACCAGTGGAGGGATTGGCAGAGAGGGGCAGCAGTCGCTGATCGGTTGGTAAGGTGTATGAGTCTAGCAGCAGCATTCATAATAGACTGAAGGAAACATGTGGATTTTGGAAATGTTCCAGAGGTTGAGGCAGCAGGATTTAGCCAGTGATTGGATGTGGGGCCCGAAGGAGAGGTCAGAGTCTAGGATTACACCTAGCACTCTGGCATGAGGGGGAAGGACCAATGGTTGTGCTGTTGATCTTAATGGTAAAGTTGTGAGTGGGGGATCAGGAGGAGAAAATATTATAAGCTCAGTTTTTTTTTGAAAGATTGAGTTTAAGGTAGTGATGTGACATCCATGCTGATATGTCACTTAGTAGATTTGTGATACGTGAGGAGATTGAGGGGGTGAGCTGGGGAGTGGAGAGATAGATCTGGGTGTCATCAGCATAGAGGTGGTATTGCAAGCCATGGGAGGTTATCAGTTGGCCCAGGGAGGAGGTATAGAGAGAGAAAAGGAGGGGCCCAAGAACAGAACCTTGGGGTACCCAAACAGAAAGAGGAAGAGGAGTGGAGGAGGAGTTGTATGTGACACTGAAAGTGCGCTGAGAAAGGTAAGAGGAGAACCAGGAGAGAGCAGAGTCACAGAGGCCGAGTGGAGTTTACTGAGGAGGAGCGGGTGGTCGACTGTGTCAAAGGCAGCAGAAAGGTCAAGGAGTATGAGTATGGAGTAATGGCCATTGGTTTTAGCCATTAGTAGGTCATTAGTGAGTTTTAGTAAGGCAGTTTCTGTGGAATGTTATGGGCGGAAGCCAGACTGTCGGGGATCAAGAAGGTTGTTGTCGGTGAGGTAGCAGTTCAGACGGTTGTGATCAAGGCGTTCGAGAAGCTTGGAAGCAAACGGGAGAAGGGAGATGGGTCTTAAGTTATTCAAACAGGTGGGGTCCAGCGAGGGTGTTTTGAGAATGGGGGTAACCAGTGCATGTTTGAGTGGGGAGGGAAAGGTACCCATGGAGAGTGAGAGGTTGAAGATGTGGGTTAGAGAGTTTAGGATAGAGAAGGAAGGAGGCTGCAACAGTCGTGAGGGGATAGGATCCAGGGGACAGGTGGTGAAGTGGGCCTTGGAAAGGAAGTTGGTAACTTCCTTGGTGGTAACAGGGTCGAAGGAGGAGAGTGTTGAGTTTGGTGTTGGGCCTGGTATGTTGGTTAGAGGAGGAAGCTTGACACTGGAGATCTCATCACGAATTGTGACAATCTTCTTCTTGAAATGACTGGCAATCTCCTGTGTAGTAAGTAAGCTGGTGGGTGGAGGTAGTGGGGGGTGGAGTAAGGAATTAAGGGTAGAGAAGAGTTGACGAGGATTGGATGAGAGGGTCTTGATGAGAGTGTTGTAGTAGGTTTGCTTAGCAGCGTGGAGGTTGGAGTTGTATTTGAGAAGAGCGGATTTGTAGAGGGTAAAGTCTTTCAGGGATTTGGTTTTACGCCACGCTCACTCAAGAGTGCGGCTGCGTCTCTTGAGACTTCTGGTGTCATCTGTTTGCCAGGGTTGTGGCAGGCGAGGCCTGGTTCTGCATGTAGAAAGAGGAGCAAGAGCGTCCAGGTAGGATGATAGACAGATCAGATAGGCAGGAGAGGGGTGCAATTTCATCATAGAGGTGCTCAGTAGCCTAGTGAAGAAGGTCAGGGCTGAGGTGGTGGAGGTTTCTACGGGTAACGGTTTGCTGGTTGGAGGCATGGGAGGTAGGAGGCAGGGAGAGTGTGAAGCTGATGTGATCAGAGAGAGGAAAAGGGGTGTTAGAGAGGTTATAGGGAGTGCATAGGTGGGTGAATACAAGGTCAAGGGTGTTGCCATTGGAGTGGGTGGTGGATTGTGACCATTGTGTTAGGTTAAAAGAGGAGTTAGGTTGAGTAGTTGAGAGGTGGCAGGGGTGTGAACATTGACTGGGATGTTAAAGTCACCGAGGATGATGGCAGGCACCTCAGAGGAGAGAAAGTATGGTAGCCATGCTGAAAAGTCATCAAGAAAGCGTAACACTAGGCCTGGGGGGTAGTAGATGACTGCAATCCTCAGACAAACAGGAGAAAAAGAGACAAATACAGTGCACTTCAAAAGAGCGGAGGGACAGAGATGGAGGGGCAGGAAGAACCTGGAATGTGCTTTGTGGGGAAAGAAGAAGTCCGACTCCATACCCTTTTTGTCCACTGGGTCTGGGCGAGTGAGTCCAGAGGAGGCCACCATGGGAGAGTGCAGCTGAGGAGACAGTCGGAATCCTGGAGCCAGGTTTCAGTAATAGCAAAAAGGTTGAGGGAGTGGGAGAGGAAGAGGTCATTGATAGTAGAGAGTTTGTTAGAGGCTGAGTGGGCATTCCAGAGAGCACATAGGAGGGAGGGGTTGGTGCGTGGAGCAGGGGAATTGAGATAAGAGACTGAGGGTTGCGGCTGCGGCTAGAGAGTGGAGGCTGCTTCTTCTGTGGGTTGGAGTTTGATGGTGGAGGGCCAGGGTTTGGAGCAATGTCTCCAGAAGTTAGTAGTAGTAGAAGGGTGAGGGGAGGTGTGGTGGGAGCAAGATTTATATGAGGGCAAATGCTGCAGTGCTTTTGTAGAGGTGACATTATGTGGACCAAGAGAGAGCAGGAGATAAGTGCAG
>CATNWA010000745.1:0-50192 GCA_951230385.1 Staurois parvus | reverse complement strand
GGCCTGTAATCTGCCATGGGCCCCGTACCGCCTGGTCACGCTGCTGCTGGGTCCACAGTGTGACATGGGTCCCTGTACCGCCTCCCATTGCTCCCACTCTGCCATGTGCCACTTTGAGGTCTCCTCACACTCCTGCTGGTTTCCATTTTGTCATAGGTTGCTGTATGGCCTCCCATTGCTGCTGCCTCCACCGCCACACTGTGGCTCCAAACACTGGTTTTGGCCCCGTGACTGGCCAAATGAGTGAAGTGTGCGGTGATTCTAAGATCGACGGCACTCATCTGCATGTCATACTGACTGACAGTATTATTTCTCTTCCCCAGCAGACTCCAAGGGCATTTAAATTAAAGGTACAGTGTTCTGCACTAATATTAAGTCTCTCTGAAGCCTAGAAACACCCCTTTTTTAAGTTAAATTCACAGCGAATATATTCGACTCGAATCGAATATTGTCCACGAATTCGCCAAATCAGTCGAATCGAATTTTTGAATACTTCGCTCATCTCTAATTCTAGCATAAAATTATTTTTTGCATAACACAGAATTTCTCCTCCTTTTCTAAAAAAATAACTTTAAAAAGATTATAGCTCCTTTCTGTGATAGTGAATGTGCAATATATTTGGCATAGGAGCTCTGTGGGCGTCAGACCCGCCGTGCGATGAACTCCTGCGGTGGATTTGTGAGCTTAGGCTAGGTCACTCATTGTAACAACTTTCCATCTTCTCCTCCTAATCTATCATTTCATCACATCAGCAGGGAGCCATATGGAAAACAGATCTGTATTGTACAAATTCTTCAATCTCCCACCAGTGTTTACACAGCCCTGAGCCCATCTGCAACCCCAGGAAAATCCCAGCTCTGATTTCTCTCTCCAGTTTATGACACGTTTATAATTTATTATCACGCAGCTTGCAAGATCTTGTATACAGAAAGCTGGAAAACGGACATTACACATGTTCAAATAAATAAAGGAATAAATCAGGAGGGTAAGAGATCCAAATGTGGGTGAGCCTTGCCCAGCGGGTGTGTCGAGGAATTGTAATTATGTCATTGTGTCTGTTACGCTGAATGTATCACATTTTCTGCCATTGTGCAATGTGTACAGCACCATTTAAATGTGTTTGAGACAGGTGGTACAGGAAATTTTAGCCTACTTTGAGGTTCAGTGCAATGGCAAGGATGCACAAGAAATGTACAGGTTAGAAACAGATAATAACTTTTGCTGGCCTTCAACATGGATGAATAGTGCAATGCTCTGAAGTGAACTCCACAAGGAGTAAACACAGAATGAACAAGACTGAAGCTCAGACACTACTGGCTTTCCTGTTTCAATTTATTATCTCTGCAAATTGTAATGCTTCCTGAAGCCTCCTTGTTTATTTGTGTTACATTGTATGGTGTGCCATTGCCGGCACATTCACACAAGTTGCCATGTAATACGAAGCAGTTGAATAGGGAAAAAAAAGGAATAGTATTAGAGCAAGATACCTGACAAGCAGGGCTGGATTTACATCTCAGGAGCCTATAGGCAGATAATTCTGAAGCCCCCCCCCCAAAAAAAAAAGACTGTAGGAAGGACATTTTTTTCTTGATAAAATATTTTTATGTAGCGCCCCTCTTGATAGCCAGGGGGAGTTAGTTGTTAATTGTTAGAAAGGCAGAGCAGCAGCCTGGGAATAGTCAGTAGGGTCAAAATTGGGTCAGGGCGGAGAGGCTTTGCAGATCAGTTCTGCGATACCTCCCCTTGCTCTAGAATCCTTGAAAAAATTCTAGAAGTAGTGGGCAATGGTGAAGAGGGGCTGATCTGCATACTTAGTGGATCCTGACCATGGGGTCAGGACAGCCCTTAAAGTGGAGCTCCACCCAAAAGGGGATGTTCCGCTTTAAAGACTGGTCCCCCGCTCCCCATTAGTCACTTCAAGTCCGGACATTTTCACCCCCTTCCAGTCCAGGCAAATTTTCAGCTTCCAGTGCTATCACACTTTGAATGATAATTACGTGCTCATGCAGCACTGTACCCATATGAATTGTTTAGCATTTTTTGAGACAGCTAAAACTTTTGGTGGTATTTATTCACCACTGGGATTTTTATTTTTTTGCTATATAAATGAAAAAGTCCATACATTTTTTAAAAAAGGTGTTTTTCTTATAACATTTTGTAAATAAATAATCTTTCTTCATAAATCTTGGCCTAAATGTATTTATCTATCTTTTTTTTAACATACGATCACCCTAGCAGTACAGTGTCACCATAGTGACACTATACTGCTTGTGGGGGGTGGTGAAGATTTTTTTTCTTTTTTTACACTGATTGCTTTTACACCCATAAAGACTGTAAAATCAATTATTTCTCCTTCTCTCTGGCTGCATTCCTGCAGCCATTGAGAAATACTGTGTGAGCTGTGATTGGTCATAGCTTGTCACATGGTACAAGGATGTTGTGAATAGCCTTGTACCATGTGACCTCTGTGATCATTCACAGATTTCACAAGTAGTCAGCAATGATGTCAGGAAGTGACATCTTGTTTACTACTATCCATGTGATCACTGATTGGCCAATCAGTGATCACATGAATCGGGACCTCACAGAGAGGTCCCGTACAGCGATCTGTGTCCTAGGGAGCATGCACAGGCAATGGATGCGGGGGGGGGGGGACATTTAGAAACGTCCACCCACATTGGCAGCACTCCCGTCCAGCCGTTTATCAACATGGGCTGGACAGGAAGAGGTTAAGGATTGGCACCTGTGGGGAGGGGGGTGGGTAGTGGATACCCGAAATCGACAGGTACCTACTCTCACTTCCACTGCGATTGCCTAGGCAACGGAAGTGGAAGCTGTCCTCCACCCACTCTCCCCGTAGTCTATTGGGACACATGACACTGAAGATGCTGGCACTGGGAACATCGGGTGGCCGGTGAAATGGGCTGCGGGGAGGACAACGTGGGATCATGGGACAGGTGAGTGGCTGTTTTTTAAAAGTCAGCAGTTTTTGTAGCTGCTGACTTTTATTTTTTTACAGTGCGACTGGAACTCCGCTTTAAGTATGACTGAGCCTGCTCAGCAGCAGGAGAGTTTGGGTAGAAGATGTGAGAAAGGAAGAGATGCAGGAGCCTAGGAAGGGGGCCCAGTGGGAAGGGGCCTACCTACAGGTTGGGACCTGGACAGGAGGATCACTCAGCCTCACCAGTCTCCAGAGGGAGGACTATCTGTGGAGCCAGGAAAGGAGCCAGCCCAGCAGAAGGCCTGAAGGCAGCCACCTACCTAAAACCAGCTCACAGGCAAAAAACGGAGTGAGTAATCCTACACCCCCTGGGCCAGCTAAGGGGAAAAGAGCATTCTGGTGTAAACATGACTAGCTCCTTACCCAGGACTGTTTAACTTAAAGTGGCAGTGGTAAAGAAGAGGATTTATCTGGGGTCTGGGGTGGTACACCAGGAGATGCTGGAAAGCTCTCCAAGAAGAGAAGTACATAGCTGCCAGGAAGTTGTCCTCAGTTTGCTGTCCCTTAGGCATCTCATACACCACATACCCCCCTAATGAAACTTAAAAAACCAAGCTCAAGCACTGTTCACTGTCTCTGGAATGCAAGTCTGTGGAAAATGCGTGTTGCCTGGCTGTGCAGGACTATAGGGGGACCCAAATCTTTAGCGACTCATAAGGGGGTAGTGCTACATTTATATATAAATATATATTTGTTGAAGCAGACATTTCCTGTTTGCATGGTTACAGCATACCCTGGCTGCAATGAATGTGTCTGCATTTATTCATGCAGTGAAGCAGCACCCTGAGCTGTATGATCCCTCTATACCCAGCTACAGCAACATATACAAAAATGCTAAATTGGCAACCAGTCTCATCCGATCAGGTATGTATATGAAAATAGGAAGAATGGAAAAGCCAAATGCCCTCAATACTTAAACCTGCATGTATACTTCCCTCCAGAGGATTCTGACCAGGCTATTGTTTGCGATACTGTGCTGCGTTACTTTAACTGACAATTGCGCGGTCATGCAATGCTGCACCCTAATGAAATGTATGTCCTTTTTTCCCACAAATAGAGCTTTCTTACGATGGTATTTGATCACCTGTGCGGTTTTTATTTTTTGCGCTATAAACAAAAAAACCTGACAATTTTAGAGCAAAACAACAATATTTTTGACTTTTTGCTATAAAACATATCTAGTAAAAAAAATTAAAAAAACTATTTTCGTCATAAATTTAGGCCAAAATGTATTCTGCTACATGTCTTTCCTAAAAAAAAAATCCCAATACACGTAAATTAATTGGTTTATGTGAAAGTTATAGCGTCTACAAATGGCGGTATATATACTGGAATTTTTATTTTTTATTTTTGTTATACTAGTTATGGTGGCGATCAGCAACTTATAGCTTTTCTGCTGTGCAGAGAAATACACAGCAGCATGTTGTTCTTGGCAGGAGAGAGACCTCTGTTGTTTACAAACAGATCTCTTCCCTGTCAGTGTTACTTGGCAATCGCTGGGTGCCAGCGGAAAATCTCTATCCGGAACCCGGTGAATGATATCCGTAGCCACCAATGGCGGCGCGGGTAGGGCGGCGTGGGTAGGGCGGCGCACGTGCTCCCTACTCGTAAATGCAAATCACGTGTAAATATACGTGAGTTTGCACAACCCTGCTGCCTTGTAGCAGTATTTCTGCTATAGGGCGGCAGGCAACTGGTTAATAACACTCACATGTAAAACGTGATTCACAGCGCTGTAAAGAAAACACCACTCTGGATGGTGCACTTCCGGTTGCATGGTGACATCGTGTCGCATTGCTCCTCCCTAAGCATTTCTTCTCAACTGATGCCAACAGGGGCCTCCAATAATAAGTTTATCTATAAGTAATAGCAGCATTCCAAACAGCCCTTCATGGTGCCCAAAATGTTCTTAGGTTGTTACCCCTTCAAAGAGGCCTTCCTTAAAAAAATTAACCTCTCCCTCTGTCATGCATCCACCAGTGTCCAGGCTAAACAAAGCCACTCTCCTTTAAGGACCTAGCTGACAGAAAGGGGGAATATGTTGCATGTTTGATGCATACTGTTGCTGGATTGGATCTTCAGCCCGTCTTAGCCAGGGCACTGGTGTAACAAACGCTTACAAAATGAGCAAAACTTTTGCTCTATTGCTTGGGTAACAAACAAGTGTCCCCAGCTTACATGAAGCTAAAGCATCAATTGGTCCAAGGCCTCAAGTTTGTTTGCAATGCATCGCTAGATGTGGCCTCCTTGCTATTAAGACAGTAAGACGGTTGTTCTGTGTTGTATTTTCTAGCTTAAAGCAGAGTTCCACTCACACTGTAGCTGCTGACTTTTAAAAAACAGCCACTCACCTGTCCCATGATCCTGCGGTGCCCCCGCCGCAGCCCGTTTTAAGGGATGTCCTGTATTCCAGGCGCCGGCATCTTAAGTGTGGGCACCTGGCTGTGACAACTTTTGGTGCTCACTTTGCATGCGCGAGGAGCGCTGCGCTACCTGAATGGCCCCGTCGTCTTCTGAGACCTGTCACGTGTCCCACAAGACTACGGGGAGGGAGGGAAGGAGGACAACGTCCGTTTCCGATCGCCCAGGCAATTGCAGTGGAAGTGGGAGCTGGTACCTGACAATTTCGGGTACCCGCTCCCCGCAGGTCCCCAAAGATGCCAATCGTTAATGGGGAGCGGGGGACCAATCTTTAAAGCGGAACTTCCCCTTTTGGGTGGAACTCCGCTTTAAGTGTTGGTCAGCAGTCAAGACTTCTAAGAAGGCCCTGTTAGAGTTGCCCCAGATGTAGCGCTCTCCAGTTTTAGTAAATAACCCCTATTGTTTCTGCATTAGTTCTCTTTTTCGGGGTTTTAACACCTAACCACTATTTGTACCTGGTTATCCTGTAAGTAACACATTTCTTGCCATAAGAAGAAAACCCTCACTCACTGGTTTGTATCTACAGAAGAGAAGTGTTGTCACCATAGGACAGAAAATGGTGTTAGGACTATCCAGAACACCTCCATCTCTCCTTATCTCTTCTCTCTATATCTCCATCAGTTTGCTATGTGACTGTTGCAGAAGAAGGTACAGCTGTGTTCAGTATAAACATACAATCTTGTGGTTTTTATACTCGGTTATTCAAAGGCCACACAGTTTTTTTCCTTTTAGTAACTTTGCATAGTGAACATCCACTTTACAAGGTGAAATGTGATGACACAATACCATTGGAAGTAAAAGTCACAAAGGACATTTGCACTTTTTACTGCCCAAACTGTTTGTTTTATTAAGGTAAGATTGCCTTAGGGGATAAAAAGGAGGAAAAAAGAGGAAAAAAAAATAAAAGTGGGAATTTTAAACTTTTGAATAGTGCCATGGAAGTTCTCCATTAGGTGACAGGAAATGATTGGCAAACTTCTGACATTCCAAGCCTCTTCAGTGTTTTGTACAGAGGGCCAAGAAACATCCCCCGGGTCACGGACAAGGGAGCCCTCAAAACTGTATCCCTCCCTCTGGTCTGGTGCACAATATTGTAAAGAGCACAAGCACTCTTGACAATTGTGTCGATATTGTCTTGGTCAATTTGAAGAGCACCTCTAAAAATTCTACTTATTGTCTACTTTAATAAACATGCACCCTACAAATTGCCATGCAAATGTGAGATGGTAATAAAAAATTTTCCTGTTCATATCCAGGCTTGGTTGGGAAATGGCTCCATTATGGATGTCAACAGAGCAAGTGCCTCATCGACCATGACCACCTAAGGAAAGGGATCACCATTTTCATTTAATGGCCTTGTACTTGAAATGGTAAACCCTCCTTCAATTATGCTCTTTCATTTAGTTTTGGATACATTCGTTCATTGAAGAATTTAGTTTTGTCATATTCATTATGTTGAACCAATTTGTTTTTGGAATTCGTTTTTTGTATCTTCAGCATTTGCTTTGTATATTTGTTGGTCCGGGCGGATTTGAAAAATCTAGCAGTTTTTTTTTGAAGATTTCTATATATTAGTTTTTGGTTTCGATATTATGGGTGGATTTGTTATTCATATACTGTATCAAAATGATATTCGATATTTTCGGACACAACGGAATAAATATAATGTAAAATTCGTCATCCCCAGATTTTTCAAACCCAAGAATTGCATTAGACTGTCGAACTGAACTGACTGGATGTGACAATTACAAAGTCAATTTAAATCACAAATTTACTCAAATCTGAATTATCAAACAAATTAGAAAATTTAATTAATTTCCCCAGGGCCCTAACTACTATCACATCATATGACATCATCTGAATGAAACAACTGCATTTGTTAATTTCATAACTTTTTTCAGATTTGTTGATATTTGATGCTATCTCCTTTCGGAGATTCGTATACATCCGAATCTCTGAAAATCACATTTTTGCACGAAAAACGATTCATAATGAAACAAAATGCACGTCTTATTCTCTTTCCCATGGGAGATTTTCTAAAAATTTGGGATTCAGCTGAACTTTCTTAGCAACATCTATGGAAACAAAATTGTATTTTCTATCTGCAATTGCCATCAGTACAATGGTGAAATAGTTCTTGCATTTATAAAATTTAGAACCAGTATTTGAGGGCATTTGAAAAGTAATATTCTTGTCATCCAATGCTCCAATACAGAGGGGAGATTTCAATTTTTATTAATTCCTCTGTTGGCTCTGGCATTACAACACTCTTCAACAGGCTCCAAAGCAGGTATTATACACAATGTAGTGTACAGTGACTTTGCCCAACAGGAAATGGAATTTTAGGGAACAGAAGGATCCGCCTGCTGTCAAAAATCTACAGAAAATACAATCCATTTTCCTTCTCATCATCTCCAACACATGTCAATGTTTCTGGAAAATGCACAACTATGTTCATTGTTATAAACCTGTAGTCTTGCCCTTACAAAAAAAGAAAAGTATTTGCAATGTCCCTAGGGCAGGAAGGCATGCGATAAGGAGACAATTGCTTCCTGTCCTGCAAGGAACTGAAAGGAACTCCCTCAAATAGCAATTCAGTTGGCAAAAAAAACCAACAGATGCTCCTCTACCTTTCTTTACTCAATCCAAAATTAAAGTATGTCGCCTAGGACTAACTAGGAAAATAGATAATAAATTAAAAATGACTTACAGCAGCGTTACTAGAAGTTCTTCCTTAGAAACCGGGTGCTTCATATTGCGTCTTGACTGCATCAGCCAGGGTCTTAAGGTCTCCAGCAAAACAGAAAAAGTTGGCACTCCAATGAAGGTATAACCATAAAACTTTTGGGGATAACTGTGCAAGTCATGGTACAGAGTGTGAAAATGCCCTTTTGTTTCTGGGTGACAATGGGAGGCACCCAGTGCTGTTGAGTTGTCGTCTTCTTCTACTGGTTTGTTCAATCAAAAATCATCTTCAGCTGGACCAAGTTGGCCATCCATGATATTGGCTTAAAGACAGTTGGGTCTATAAATGACAAAACAGCAAAATATCGCAAAAGGCTTGGAGGCAGGTTGCCTACTGTAAGTCAGTTAGCTTTGGCTGTCCTTGGGGTTAATGTATTTGCTGCCCTCCCTGGGCTTGCTTGTGGGATTTTTCTTGTTCTGACACACTTGTCCTGTATGGTTATAAAAGGGACAGGGGACCAGATCCTGAGAGGCTTGCTCGCTAGCTTGCTGGGGCTTGAGTCTGAGCCTGGGGGACATGCTGTACGCCATGTAGAGGGATTGCTGGAATTTGCAGTCTGCTCTGAAGACACCAACTCGTCAGGACACTGTCAATATGGACTTTCGCCATGGTAGTGTCACGATCAGGGGTCAGGCTCAAAGGCCAGTTACTATTATTATTATACAGTATTTATAAAGCGCCAATAGTTCGCTCAGCGCTGTACATTACAAAGGGAGACAGAACATGCAACAGTACAATAACAGTAAAATGTGATACACGAGGGGTTCAAGGGCCCTATTCTTTCAAGCTTACAATCTAGGAGGGAGGGGATAGTGGTACAGGAGGAGATAGCTGTGGGGGATGGAGTGGTTGGAAGAGTGGAGGAGATCGGCAATTAGCAGGGGGTGGGGTAGGCTTCCCTGAAGTGGTGGGTTTTCAGGCTGCGCCTAAATGAGAGGAGGTGATAGTCTGATGGATTGGGGTAGGGAGTTACAGAGTATGGGTGACCCCTGGAGAAATCCTGGAGGCGGACATGGGAGGAGGAGACTAGGGAACTAGAGAGAAGGAGGTCTTGAGAGGAGTGGAGTATGCGTGATGGGTGGTACATGGCTATTAGGTCGGTGATGTAGTTTGGAGCAGTATGATGGACAGCTTTGTACGTCAGTGTTAGGATTTTGAATTTGATCCGTTGTGCAATTGGAAGCCAGTGGAGGGATTGACAGAGGGGGTTGGCAGAAACGGAGCGGTTGGTAAGGTGGATGAGTCTGGCTGCCGTGTTCAGGATTGACTGAAGTGGTGATAGCCTGTGGCGAGGCAGGCCAGTGAGGCGGGAGTTGCAGTATTTGAGTCGTGATATGATGAGGGAGTGGATGAGCTGTTTAGTGGTTTCTGGGGTTAGGAAAGTGCAGATTTTGGCAATGTTACGGAGATGGAGTCTGCATGAGTTAGTTAGTGATTAGACTTGGGGCTGGAAGGGTAGGTTGGAGTCTAGAATGACCCCAAGTACTTTGGCCTGCGGGGTGGGCCTGATAGCAGCATTGTTGGACGTGATGGCGCAGTCAGTGGGGGGTGGTTTGCGGGCTGGAGGGAAGACTAGGAGCTCACTTTTGGAGAGGTTCAGTTTAACCTCCTTAGCGGTATTCCCGAGTGTAGCTCGGGGTAACATTTCAGTACCAAGAGCGGTAACCCCGAGCTGCTCCGGCATTTGTTCTTCACTTACCTTACCCTGCGCTCCCGCGATGTGTCCCCTGCAGCGTCCCCGGCCATCTCCTTCGGCAGATGCCGGCATCCGGCTTCTGTGTCCTGTCCCTGTGACGTCGGGACGTACGGGCGCCGGCGGCGGCGGGAAATTTAAAAATTTTAAAAAATGTCATTTTTTTTTTTTTACATTTTACATAGTAAAACATTGCTGTCTCAACCAATTTCACATACATTTTGTCCCTAGTGCTTTGTCCTGTGCCCCGCCTGCATTTTGTCTGTTCTTTCTGCCTGGAAACTGAGAAACGTCCATGGCGTCCAACAAGTGTCCCTTCAGGTCAAAAGCGGTTTAGACCAGCTAGAGAACAGCGATAGTAAATCAGAACCACTTGCAGAATTGAGTGATAATGATTTGTGGGGAAATTCGTCATCAGACACTGAAAACGATTTTGCGACTTTGCTCAGAAATGTGCGAACTTATTATGGAGCTATATTTCAAATTTCAGTGTTTTTGGTTTGATTACATTATTGAATTAAATGTATTATTATTATATTATTATTTTTTATGATTATTTATTAAATTATAATTTATGATTTTGTGTTTCAAATTTTATCATACCCGGGATGTTTAATAGACTCTTGTTCGGACAGATTTCAGTGAGTTATTCCTAAATATTACAGCCTACAATAAAAAAAACTACATATTTCCATGCAAAATAATGGTACAGCTTTCAGCACCAAAAATCTGAAATAATCATACCGCCAGGGAGGTTAAGGAAGTGGAGAGACATCCAGTCTGATATGTCGTTTAGTAGCATTGTGACTCGGGCGGAGATTGCGGGGGTGAGGCGAGGGGTTGAGAGATAGATATGTGTGTCGTCGGCATAGAGGTGGTAGTTGAAGCCGTGAGAGTGTATGAGTTGGCCAAGGGAGGAGGAATAGATGGAGAATAGAAGGGGCCCGAGGACGGAGCCCTGAGGGACCCCAACAGAGAGGGGGAGTGAGGGGGAGGTGGTAGCATTATAGGTAACGCTGAAGGATCGTTGTGATAGGTAGGACGAAAGCCAGGAGAGAGCGGAATCTCTGAGGCCGAGAGAGTGTAGTTTTTTGAGGAGCAGCGGGTGGTTGACTGTGTCGAAGGCCGCGGAGAGGTCAAGGAGTAGGGGCACTGAGTAGTGGCTGTTAGCTTTGGCGGTTAGGAGGTCGTTGGAGAGTTTGAGTAAGGCAGTTTCGGTGGAGTGTAGGGGATGGAAGCTGGGCAGGAGGGGATCGAGGAGGTTGTTGTCGTTGAGATGAGAGCTTAGACGATTGTAGACTAAGCGCTCGAGGAGTTTGGATGTGAATGGGAGCAGGGAGATGGGTCTGAGGTTGTTCGGGTCATTGGGGTCCAGGGAGGGGTTTTTAAGTATGGGAGTGATGTACGCATGCTTCAGAGCAGAGGGGAATGTATGGAAGAGAGGGAGAAATTAAAGATGTTTGTGAGGGAACGTAGGATGGAGGAGGATGGAGGTCGTAGGAGTTGTGAGTAGATAGGGTTGAGGTTGCAGGTGGTGAGGCGGGCATCAGAGAAGATCTTGGTGACCTCCTCGATGGTAGTAAGGTTGAAGATGTGGAGTGTTGAGGGGGCTGCAGTGTGAGGAATGTTAGGTGGGGTGGAGGTAGGGGCAGTGGTGAGATTGAGGGAGAGGGGCGATGAGGGGGGTAACTGTGTGAGAGGGGACGGGTTTGGAAGGAGTTTGAGCAGTGATGAAGGCTTGTTGGGATCTGGTTTTGCACCACAGTTGCTCCAGGGCACGACTGTGTCGTTTGAGAGTTTTGGTGTGATCAGTCTGCCAGGGCTGGAGCAGTCGGGGTCTGATGTTTCGTGTGGTTAAAGGCGCTAGTAAGTCAAGGGCGGCTGACAGCGCGTTGTTGTAGGCAGTCATAGCCAGGTCGTTGCAGGACAGGGGGAGGATGCTGTCGTGGAGTTGATCAGCTGCAGAGTGGAGGGGAGCAGGGTTCAGGTTGCGGAGGTTTCGGCTGGTAGTAGTATGGCACTTGGAGGCGTAGGGGTTAGAGGACGAGGAGACAGAGAAGGTAATCAGGTTATGGTCAGAGAGAGGGAAGGGGGTGTTAGTGAGGTTGGAGAAGACAAGGTCCAGGATGTCTCCGTCGGAGTGGGTGGTTGATTGAATGCACTGTGAGAGTGCGAAGGAGGAGGTTAGGTGGAGGAGTTGGGATGAGGCCGGGTTGTCGATGTTGACATGGATGTTGAAATCCCCAAGGATGATGGTGGGTAGCTCGGAGGAGAGAAAAGAAGGGTAACCAGGAGGAAAAGTCATCAAGGAAGCGGGATACAGGTCCGGGAGGTTGTTAGATTACGGCAATCTTTAGGGGGGTTGGGGAGAATAGTCGGATGCAATGGGCCTCGAAGGAGGAGAAGGATAGAGAGGGGGGGTTTGGGAGGACTCGGAAGGTGCTCTGTGGTGATAGGAGCAGACCAACCCCACCACCTTTACGACTGTTAGGTCTGGGTGAGTGGGTCCAGATGAGACCTCCATAGGAGAGTGCAGCAGGGGAGGTAGAGTCGGTGGCCTGGATCCAGGTTTCCGTGATTGCTAGGAGGTTGAGAGAGTGGGAAACAAAGAGGTCGTAGATGGCGGTGAGTTTGTTGCACACCAATCGGGCGTTCAGGAGTGCACACGAAAATGGGGGGGTGGTTTTAGGGAGCAGGGGGACAGATATTAGGTTACAGGGGTTGCTGCAGGACGTGGGAGCAGGAGGGTGCTGTGTGGGTGAGTGAGGTGGTGGTGGGCCCAGGGTTCGGGGCGAAGGAAGCAGTGAGGACACAATATACAGTTATTTTTTGAGGAGCAGAGGGGTGTAGTGAATAGATTTTTGGAATGGAGGAGAGGAATATGAGAAGAGGGAGTGGAAAAGGCATTTAAGGGAGGTGCACGGGGTGGCAGACAGGAGTGGTGGGAGACTTGGCTGCCGATAGTCCAGCGTGCAGTGGTGTATCTCGTCGCTGTGTCTTCCGGTAGCTGGAGTTAGGGGAGTAGGGAGAGGGGATCGGGTGTGGATGGATAGTTGCCAGGGGTGCTTGATTGGAGACAGTTCGGCGTGCAGTGGGGTTTCTCATTGTGGTATCTACATCTAGGGTTCTAGCCTTTAGGTGAAGTTGAGCTGGGTCTCTGGGTGGTCGGGTCTGGAGCGTTATGCAGCTGTTTCTTGTCCGTTGGGTCAAGCTGGGTCGGGGTCGGCGTGAGTGGTGTCTGGGTGGTCAGATCAGGAGCGTTGTGTGACGGTATCTTGCGTGAGGGTGCGCATGCTCTTGCGGAGACTTGCTGGCAGAGTACAGGGACCAGGTGGAGGTCCCAGGCGGAAGGATGAGGGTAGGTGGATGCAGGGGACGCTGTAGAGAGCCTTGGGGTTCGCAGCTGTCCTGGTGGGGACCTGGGCGCCTGAGCCTGAGCAGCCGCGCCGGGCTGTGGGGTAGTGGCCACGGATGGTGTGGGGTCGGGTGGTGGTGATGCCATGCTGGATCCTGTCAGGGGCTGCGGCAGCCTGGTCTTGCAGGGGTGGCTCTTGGCGCCGGCGGAGAGGGCCAGGGAGTCCGCTGGGGTGTCCGTGAGGTGTGCGGCCGGCCACGGAGTGGTGTCCCCAGGTGGTGTGGTTGTACCAGGCCAGGAGGTTGGTAGAGGAGTGGTGATGGCGTGTGGGGAGCCTGCTGGGTGCGGTGGCTGCCTGAGTGGTGGTGCTGCCGTGTGGGCACAGCTGCTTGGGTGTTGTGTTGCTGTGCGGGTTGCCTGGTCGTACCAGGCAGGGAGTTTAGGATGAGTAGTGGTGGTGATGTGTGGGGCCCAGCCGGGGGCCACAGCTTCCTGAGTGGTGGTGTTGCCTGAGTGGTGGTGTCGCCGTGCGGGTGCAGCTGCTTGGATGGTGGTGCTGCTGTGCGGGTGCCTTAGGTGATCCTAGGGGACAGGAGGGAGCAGGAACAGGAGGCAGGGGCTATCCTTACCTGAGCCAGTGGGTTTCTCTTCCCTCTGGGTACCGGTTGTGGGTGCCTCGGTGGGGGTGGTGGTTGTCCGCAGGAGCAACTATAGCAGTGGAAAGGCTCACCTGAAACCAGCAGGATAGGTACACAGGCAGGTCACCGTGGCAGAGGAGTGGGATCACCCGAGGTGCGGAGTCTAAGTACCAACCGGTGTCCACCACAGCTCCAGATGGTGGAGATGGATTTTGCTGTGTGTTAGTACCAGGTCGCGGGTCCTCAGGATCACTCCAGCATTCCAGATGGCTCAGCAAGAAGAAACATTGCCACTCACAGCAGCAGAAGGCCCAGGTTTTGACCCAGGCTCTGACACCTAGACTTTACCAACAGTGAACTTTTCCTGTACAGGTATGCTGGGGCAGTCACAACTGAAGTTAGGGTTAGTTAGGGGAAAGACTTCTTACTTATTGGAGCTGGTAATGCTGAGTTATCTTAGAAACGTTATTCCCGCCTGGTCTGAAGTTATTCAAAGGTGTGTATGAAAGTTACCGGCATTCTACACATCATCTGCAGCTTGGGCCAGTTAAGTACATTGGGGTATGAAGACACCTTTGCAAATGTCAAGCAGCTGCCAAGGGTAATGGATGTCTAGTAACAGGCACTAGCAGCCTGTCGTAAAGCAGTGCTGCCATTTTGCTTCTCTTTGCTAACCATGTGAATGGATTGTCTGGGGAGCTCTTTCTCTTTGTGCAGGTCTATGTAGGTCATCTAGACCCTGATCTATTCAATGTTATTCTTCTGACCTTGATATATTTGATGCTATCTGCATGGTGGGCACATTATTTGTTAGTTGGCTGCATACTGTACTTTTGCTACTTTTTACGTTCTTGTATTTTGGCTACAATATTATAAAGAGTGGAAAATGAAGTGGATCCTGAGGAATCTCTTTCTGGGTGAAATGTGTTGATTTATCTGTTCTCCGTTTTTCTTGATTCGAATCACATGTACCTTTAGATTGCAGGTAAAAAAAACTTTTAATTTGTATAATATTAGAGTTTTTATATTTATATTCTCACTTTGTTATATCTGAGTGCACCATAAAAATTCCCATTGTTCCATGGTCTCCTCCCTTCCTTCTGGGGAGATGGGGGGGGGGGGGAGTTATTATAGAAATTATTTTCTCAATTAGTTCTTCTGGGGATGGTGCCATGGTATCATAAAATTGCAAGATCTCCCACCCAATATTTGCTAATTTTTTAATGCAATATAATGATACATGCAGTTTAGTTGTATGAATAGCTATGCCAATATAATATAAAGACCCCTTATTATTCAAAAGATTGTTGACCCTGCTTTACAAAAACATAGCTAGCTTCAGATTAAAATGAAAATATAGTACCTAATCATATAAAATTACAAAATAGAATATGTAGCATTTATATGTGTTTGAGTGGAGTTTTTCTTTCAATAAAATATGAAAAAAGTTTTCCAAGGCATGAACTGTATGTGTGGTACAGGAGCCCTCTAGTGGTTCATGTGTAATACAGCACTCCAGAAATGTCTGTAATCTGAATGAACAAATCCATCAAATATTCAAGAACAGTATACATTCAACTAGAATATTATTTACTTATTATAAATCCATGTGTCTTTAATGGGAAAGTACAGTATATTTTCAAAAGGTTATCAAATTTTGAATTATTTTAATATTTTTTTTTTCTTTTTCTCTATTCTCTTTCTGTGTGATGGTTCTTAGAGAAGAAATGAGGACACATGTAGCAAAAATAACAATGTTCCAACGAGGAATATTTAGAACTTCTATTGCAATTTTTTGTTAACATGGTACAGCAAAAAGGTAAGTGCTCTACTGCAATCCCGAGGGGCCAAAATAAATGAATATGGACAACTGATTCTTATATAAAGATGCCTTATTTGATCTTTGGAATCTTATCAACTGAGTTTTGGGGTTTATATCCCATCAGAGCTTTAAAAAAAATTCTATAGAAATTATTATCAGAACTGAAATAAAACTAAGAAATAAAATAAAAATTATTTTAAAAAAATGATACAGTATACTGTAACAGAGTTACATATAAATGAAGCATATACCATATCATGTGGACCAGTGACATAACAAGAACCTTCAGGGCCCCAGTGCAAGAAATCATGAAGGTCCCCCCGACCCTCAGCCAGGGCCCTTCCCTCCAAGCTCGGTGGCAGAATGCCAGGGCCTGGTTGCAAGTGTGATCTTTGTGACCCTGGGAATTCCACCACTGGTGTCAGTTTTTTTTTTGTTTTATTTCTGTTATTTTCTCTTTTTTTTATTTACCCTTTTGGGGGTTTTTTTACAATTTTTTTTAGGAACCCTATTGGGGCTTTGACAAGGTATCAGGGGTGTAAACAGACCTCTGATGTTCCACCTTTGACACAGAGAAAGAAGATTGGGGACACAGCCCTCCATCTCCATCTCTGCAGCCTCAGCAGAACAGAGTTAATGGACAATGGCAGTACAGTGGCTAAATGGTTAGCACTTCCACCTGGCAGTACTAGGGTCATTGGTTCAAATCCCAACTGTGACATCACCTGCCTGAAGTTTGCATGTTCTCCCTGTGCCTGTGTGGGTTTCCTCCAGGTACTCCGATTTTCTCTCCCACACTCGAAAGACATGATGGTAGGTTAATTGGATCCTGTCTAAATTGGCCCTAGTATGTGTATGTATGAATGTAAGTTAGAGACATTAGATTGTCCGCCCCTTGAGGGTTAGGGACTGATGTGAATGTACAATATATATATGTAAAGCACTGCGTACATTTACGGCGCTATATAAGTACCTGAAATAAATAAACATGAATAGCTCAGTATAGAGCTTCTTATTCATTCACAAACTGAAGCATAGTAAACACAGTTTACTATGTTTCAGTTATGAATGGACAGAGTAATTCTGCAACTCTTGTCAGTCAGAAACTCTTGTTTCCAAGTATAATTTATATGTGTACCAGCACAGTGTCCACATCGGGATGTACCTACAGGGGTCGCAGGGGTCAGCTAATGCGACCCCTGTAGGTACACCCTTGATGTGGACATTGTGCTGGATATCATCAAACTGCTAACAGAACTTAATGCACAGTGCAGTACAACCATAAATTATACTTAGAAAAAAGCGTTTTTTTTTTTACATTATTAGTTAAATTATTCATCAAGCTAATCACGTTTACATGTGCATCTATAAAAACATTAAAAAAACATACATACCCATTGAACAAGAATTATTTTATGGCGCCAAAGCTAAAATGAATCTATTACTTTTATTCTGTGATTAGTTGTAATGGCTAATAAGTGGCTTCAGACGAAGTCCGGAAGTGACGAAACGCGTTAGAGGAGTGACGTCAAGACGCACGTACGCAGACCGAAAGTGTCGCCACGGCCATTTTGTCGGTTATCCACACATGGTTTTCTACATGGTTTGGTGGATTGTGCTTAGAACCATGTCTGGAGCTGAAAATCTCTAATTTTAATGTAAGTGATCAATAAAAAGTCATCCCTATGCTTTGAATACCAGTCCTGAGACCATCCTTATCTTTCTGAGGACCTTGGAAAAATATCTTTGTAGAGAGTATGAAGGAGTACTGATCCATAGTATTGTTTAGCATTTCAATACTCATAAAGGGTAATAGTATTTACTACTACTGTGTGCTGGTTGATGGTATACACTGAGTTGTAGTGATCACTGAGTGCTCACAGTTTGATTTGTGTGATTATATGCACTATAAGAAAGCAATTTGGATTGGAATAATTTATTTTATTTAAATATATAATTTTTTTTTTCTGTTGCACAAATGTTTTTGAAGTGAATTGTGATTTGCACTGGGTGATTATTTTTATTTATTAAGGTAATGCACTAGATTTTGTATTTTTTTTACTTTGAGGTGCATATTGGATGGAAGAGGAGTTAATCCTTCTATTGGATGAAAAAGTTGGAAAATTTGGGACAATTTTTGGACATCTTTATTGATTCATTGGACTTTATTGTACACTTAATGTTTAAATTTATTTTTATTTAATTTATTTATTATAATATATCACAAAAAGGTTATATATATATATATGATATTGCACTTTCTAGGGAGGAAGTATTGACTTTTTGAGGGATTATAAAGGAGAAGGGTGAATATTGATTGAGCAAATTTTGCTTTTACCTCTTGCTGTCTAGGTCAGCATATCAAGCAAAAGAGTAACATGCAAACAACAGAATATTTTTACCAAAAATAAGATTGTATTTCATGTGTAAAAAAAGATTACTTTATGGTCCTTGATTCAATAAGAACATGCAGAAAGCAGCAGCACTATTTAGGCACAATATAATAACAGACCTACAGAGAGATGATGGGTCATTTATGATTAGTTCTTGATGTTCACTGTACAGTGTAAAGTGAATCCATGGACAGAGCCCAACCGCTATTCTGGACCAGACGGTGACTACTGATCTGCTGGTGTCAAACTGAATATCTACTTATGGCTCAGCAAGGAGAACCGTATTAAAGGGGAGTGCCAAGAAAGTTGTCCATATTGTCTGTTCGGAATCTCTCTATGTTGTTCCTTACTGTAGGACACTACCTGAAATTGTAAAACTGTATTCCAGTGTATAACCGTGGATGCTACTGTATTTTTGCGGCCAGTTTTCAACCTAAGTACTTTAAACGACATCTGAATTGGGGGTCCCATTGTGTAGGCTGCCAAGATGGGTCCAGTAGTGTCTATTTTTCTTGCAAACCTAATGATTGGAAATACATTGCTATGCCAACACACAGGTAATGACTTTTAGAAAACTTTGGGCACAGGTCCTTACAGTCACTTTAAAAACTAAAATATAGGGAATATAGCTCTGTCTACTCTTTACTGTTCCAAAAGACCGTATCAACATAAAAATTGCTATATGATCACCTTTGTGTGATACGGGGCGGACTGACAACTCATGGGGCCCCCGGGCAATAGGGGATCATGGGGCTCCTGTGTCCTTGCCCAAACTCAAAAAAGCCTATGAAAAAGGTACCAGGAGCATCTCATGGGGCCCCCTACTGACCCCGGGCCCTCGGGCAGTGCCCGAGTTTCCAAATGGTCAGTCCGCCCCTGGTGTGATATGTAGTTTACATACTAAGCGTTTTCATTTCTAACACAGGGAGCACATCTGTTCTGTATATCAACATTGGGGTGTGGGATTACTCACTCAGTCCTCTCCTGCAAACTTGTAGGTTGGTGGCTGCCATCAGGCCTTATGCTGGGCTGCCTCTTTCCCTGCTTCCCAGGCTGCTCTCTCTCAGGGGATGGTTGAGACTGAGAGATCCTCCTTTCCAGCTCCTCTGCTTGTAGGTAGGTCCCTCTCCTGGACACCTTCCCAGGCTTCACACTCCATCCTGCTCACTCCATCTTCCACCCAAAACTCTTTTGCTTCTGAGCAGGCTCAGTCACTCTTAAGGGCTATCCTGACCCCATGCCAAGCCTCCTGCCTGGGGAGTGGCCAAGATCCTTAAAGAGTGCAGACTGGCTCCTCCTCACTGCCCTGCCCACTGAGTTCTAGAGACTTCTGCAAGACTTTAGACCAAGAGGAGGTATCAGGGAGCTGATCTGCAGAGCCTCTCAGCCCTGACCCAAATTTTACTATTTTTCCATTTTGCTATTCAGCCTCCTATTTTAAAAAATAATTAGCTAGCTCCTCCTATCTAACTAGGAGAGTGCTACACTTAGAAGATTGTTAATTAAACTTTATAGATTTGCACATTCCCACATTACCATATTTGTCCATCATATGGGGAAAATATTAATGTGGGACATGTTTGGGCAATGAACTAGAGGAAAAGGGCTGGTATGGAAGCAGTTGAAGTGCTGGCATACAGACTTTGGATGTGTGGGGGGATTGGGGACATTTTTTTATTTCCACTCTAGCAAAAGCCTGGCATCATTCTTACGGAAGAATATGAGCTAAATGATGGAGAGTACTGCTTCAAGTTTCAAGGCTACACTCCGGGGAAGGGCAGGCAGCCTATGGCTGTAGAATTGTATGCTTACAGTGGTATTAAACCTAAAATAAAAATATTGTTTATTGCACCTTACAATCCTTGAATGTGGTAGCTATGTTAGTTTTTTTTTTAATTTTTGTTAGGCTATTTCTTTATTTTCACCTTGTGATACATTCAGTAACACTCCCTGTGTTAGTGTGTTTCCACTCTAGATGGAGGAGCAGCAGAGACACCCTTGGATAGTAGAATTGTTAATCTGGGAAGAGAGTGGAGAGTAGGAAAAGTACAATAGACCATCAGCTGGGCGTGGTGTTAAACAAGTTAGTCATAACACAATAAAATACAAAAATCCCTGAGTATTGCATAGAGCACCATTTTTGAGGTCTCCCCCCACTTAACTAGCTGACCCAAGGGGTCCAACATCTCCAAAATATTGCTATTTAAAACTCAGTAGGGCATCAGAGAGTTTGCCATAGATAATGCAAAGTCTCAAACAACCATATATAGGTCAAGGTGATTCCCCAAGTAAACAGGAATCTTAAGAAACCACAGTAGTAAAAGAAGGCAAGGAAAGAAGGTAGAGGTAGGGGCAAGCATCCATTCCAGGTACTGGGGAGAGGTTTCAAGTTCCACTAGTGTCCACCCACCACATTTATTGATTATTGATTGGTAAACTGCAATATAATACATTTTTGTTTTTTTGGATTAATACTGCTTTCATTTTTGCTATTGCCTGGCGTCCCCCTTTCGTACTTGGAGAAGGATTCATAGGAAAAGGCCAGTGTGATTTAAGGGATATTAAAATTAGTCTATCGATATGTTACTGTGGGGCCATCCAGACCAGGAACTGGAGGAAAGGGACTGTTTTCCATGGTAAGTTGATGGAGGAGGAGAAGGTGGAGGAGGAAGTGGTGAAGGTGAAGGGGGGGGGGGGGAGAAGGGAGCAGAGGAAGGAGGAGAATAAGTTGCAGGAGGAAAGGCAGAGAAGTAAGGGCCCTTTCACATGGGCTGACCGATTGGGTCCACCTGTCTGTTTTCCAGGTGTACCCAATTGGACCATTCATTGTTCTCTGTGGGGAGGCGGATGTAAGCGGACATGTGTCCGTTTACACCTGCCTTTATTCAATCTGCTAAAAACAGAGGGGTGGGAACCCATTCCCCATCCATCTAGCGGAGCAGATCGGATGACAGTTGGATGTATATAGACAGATGGGCCGTTTACATCTGACCGCGAACAGCAGGCTGTGTCAGTGTCTGCTCTGCACAAGCGGACACAGACTTGTCATCTGCCTGCTCAGTGGGGATCAGTAGACAGATCCCCCCCTGAGTAGGAGGATCTACTTGGCAGAGTCCATCCATGTGAGAGGGGCCTAAGGGAAGGAGGAGATGGAGGAGTGGTGCAGCCTCTTCAAATGGCCAATGTTGAGTTCCAACATGTGGGGGTGAAACAGTCATCAGGCAGCTTATTTGGGCACTGAATTTGTGCCATTTGAACAGTAACTGGGTATGACTGCCTAAAGTGGCCACAAAACCCTTCTGATCTGATGAAGGACCTCCTGAAGCTCACCCAATCTGGCTTCTGGCTCCTGACCCCCACCCCCACCCCCACCCAGGTATACAAGCTGCAACACAGCATGGCAGTGTTTAGCCTGGGATGTTGCACATGCTCTGGACACTTAGGGGGAACTGCTGGTTTTAGTGAGTCAGAGGATAATGGCAGTGAGGAGGCTGGGGTAAAGGTTACTGCACTGTCACCATCAGATAAAACATGAGGTGGTACCACCAGCTTCATTGATGCGCCCTACCCTGCATCCTTCCCAGACCCAGTGTGCCGTAAGGATATGTAGCATGCCTGTCCATGTTTCCTGGACCACATGTGCATGGTCATTTATACTCTGCCACTGGCAATTCACAAACACATTACGTTCCACATGCTCGTACTTTTAGGTAAACTATGATGGCTGGGTATTTGTCACTGTGAGGTGCTATTAACTCACTTATAGCGGCTGATTCCATAAATTGGAATTAAAGCAGTTGCAAAGCCAGCAGTTTTGCTGGCATAAGGATGCTGGAGATGGGGATGATTTGGGGACATTTTTTTCTTCCACTGCAGCAGCAGAAGTGTACAAATAAAGGCCCACACTGCAGAGCTCTGTGGACCCGGCTCTGGGGAGAGCAGTTGCCCGTATCTGTGCCACCATATATGCTAGGATGGCTACTCCCTCCAGCCCTCTACAACCTGCCCCTGGATAAAATACCCCCTAGCTGGTGTTCTGCCTCTCCATCAGAACTTTCCTCCTCTTTAATAGATGCTATGCAACCTAGGAAGGTAATTTCCACTAAATTATGTAGGGGAGGGGTTGCAGCTGAAAAAGCTTTGAGAAATTTGGGCTCAGACCTCTGGCTATGCATCATACTAGAGTGCCTCAGCTTTATGGAGCAAACCTGCAGTTGTAGCTGTTTATTATTTTTTCCTTTGCTTATTTTGCAGTGGCTAAGTGAGCATCCTAATATATCTCAATATTTTCTGTGCTTAATAAAAAAAATCATAAAAGGTGCAGAAATGTATGCTGGGATCTTGAGATCTCTGTTATTAGCACATCATTAGGCTGTTTGACATGGTGTGAAGGATGTGAGCAACAGTTATCAGAAGTTGCAAATTGCACGAATGTGATCCTGTTTTTCACTTTTCACCAGGAGACAGTGAGTTTGAAATTAGAATTTGTGCATTTCTTGATCAGCTGTGAAGAGCTTCAGGATTCAGGATGTCAACTTTGGTACTTTATTATCATGGAGCCCCAAACATCAGAGGTAAGTTCACATCTAAACTGATGGGGCCATGAGGAAATATTTCCTAAATCATCTCTTACAACTCTGTCAGCATTTTATTATTCTGAAATCTCAGCTAAGAGAGTCTGATTATACTGGAACCCCAAGAGTACTGTTCTGGGTCCCTGTGGGGAATTGTGTCACTGGTCTGGGTCCCCGAGTGCCAAAATATCACTGTTCTGAAATCCTCAAATGCTAGCAAGTCATTGTTTTGAAAACCCAAAACACCACTCTGTGTTTATCACCACTTGTTCTGGAACCCTCAAGCATCAGTGTGTCATTGTTCTAGGACCTCCGAAGGTCAATGTGTCATTTTTCTGGGGCCTTCAAGTTTCAGTATTTCATTGTTCTGGGACCCCTATGTGTCAACTTGTCAGTATTCTTGGACCCCCAAGTGTTAATGTGTCATTGTCCTGGGACCCCCAAGTGTGAGTATTTTAGTGTTCTTGAATCACTGATCCCTAGGCCATAGATGAATGGAAATTTGGATGGTTTGGCAGGGAGCAGCCAAATTTCAATCCATCCATGGCCGTTCCCATTCATGAGAAGTTGATCAAAGGATTGACTTGTCACAAGCAGGCTTGTTGGAAATTTTTCGTTCAATCAGCGCTACAGCAGAGGACTCCCTCTTGTCAGAATACAATAACACAGCAAAGAGCATTGTGAAAAGTATACGTTATGGCACGGCTCCAAGCTGTGGATAGAAGGAAACCGATCACCCCACCGGCAAGTGAGAAGAAGAGAGCATGAGTCCGGGCGATTTCGGTGTCAGCCAATGCAAATGAAGGGATGGACGCTGTTCAACCAACCCCAGGAGTCCAATGTTGAGGAATGGCCTCAGCCGCTGTTCTGGCCACGCCCACTGTTTCCGCTGTTTCCCCACACCCACTGGAGCTTGGTCACAGAGGTAGTGTGAAGCCAGGAAATATATATGCATCATTGGCTGTAAAAAAAAAAGAATCAGATGTGTATATGTGATGATAGAGTGATTTGAAAACAGGAAGAAGACAAGAGAAACTGAATAGTAATGCTGAAAAGCAAGAAAAGAAAAAAAAAATAGGTAGAGTATGAATGTAAAAAAAAGGGAAAAAAATGTTCTCTAAAATTAAGTTTTATTCTGAATAAGGTAAAAATAGCTAAAAATAAAAAAGACAACTATGTGTGATGTGTATGTGTGAAAAGAGCAAAGAGCATTGCTATATCCACCGCACTTGTATGGATGGGGGAATCCATTCAGATTTTTCCAATTGGCTCTCTGACTGATTAAAAAAAAATTGTATAGCCAGCATAAGTGTCAATGTGTTTGCACCCCCAAGTGTCAGTTTATCATTGAACTGGGACCTACTCCAAGTGTAAGCATCTCATTGTATTGGAATCTCTAAGTGTAAGTGTGTCAACTTTAAGGGACCCCGAGTGTCAGTGTGCCATTGCTCTGGGACCCCTAGTGTCAGTGTGCCATTACTGTGGGACCCCTAGGGGTTTATTTACTAAAGCTGGAGAGTCCAAAATCAGACTCCCTTCTGCATAGAAACCAATCAGCTTCCAGGTTTCATTGCCAAGGCTTCATTGAACAAGCTGAGGTTAGAAGCTGATTGGTTTCTATGCAGAAGGGAGTCTGATTTTGGACTCTCCAGCTTTAGTAAATAAACCCCCTAGTGTCAGTGTGCCATTACTGTGGGACCCCTAGTGTCAGTGTGCCATTACTGTGGGACCCCTAGTGTCAGTGTGCCATTACTGTGGGACCCCTAGTGTCAGTGTGCCATTGCTCTGGGACCCCTAGTGTCAGTGTACTTTTGTTTAAAGATTGTCAAGGTTCAATGTATCATTGTTTAGGGATTCCTCATTGTCATTGTTCTCAGACTCACAAGTCAGAGTTTCAAAGCTGAAATTCACAATGTTTTACTATCCTACACCAAAGCCTATCTCCCCTACTACAATATATCTGTTCCCCAACACAGACCTGAAAAAATGTTATTACCAAGGACAACTTCAAGAGGGTCATGGTGGGTCATAATCTTGTGTGTGCACCCATATAATCTACAAAACTAAAATATTAATCTTAAAATCTGTCCTCTGCCACTAAGACCTTTTGTTGAAAAATGCCCTCTTTGCATTTCTTTCTGTTAATCTGCAGATCATTATTTACAGAGCTAACTAAAGATCTTATGAACTGTAGTTAACCTTAACTAATAATTCCCTAGACTGATCTATAATGATATATTTTACAGACCCCAGTTCTTCTGATACAGCTACTGGAATTGTAAACTAAGACTTGTCTATAACAAGGGCTTACCACTGTGAAGGTAGTAACTTGGAAACTGAGCTTGATGATTCCCACAAGTCTTTTTAAGGCTTCATACACACGGGACATTATAAAAATGCCAGTATCTTTAGCCTTAGAAAGCCGCAATAAAAATGTGAATCTTGCCGTGTTTTTGCATACGCGCTTTGAATGCACGTTTTGCTGCGTTAGCTTTTTTTTTGCAAAAAAACAACTTTTCTAATTTTAACCACTTCCGCTTTCCCACAATGCATCCCTGAGTAGTCATTGTGTAGTTGTTTATTTGCCATTTTGAGAGCTGTTTTGTCGGCGTGGAGCAAATATATGCATTTGGCCATGCATATGTGAGCTACACTCAGATGAAAACATTTTCATGTTTCGTCTGCGTGGAGACACTCAGCACAGGTCAGATAATGAAAGTAAGAGCAGCAAAGCACACTGGGAAATGTAGGCGTTTACTGCATAATGAAAATTGCCATTGTCCATTGCTTAAAAAAATGCTTGAGGCTCCGAAACGCACCTAGCTGCGTTTTCCGCATTTTACCGCGTTTTTATCAAATTTATAAGCATTTAAGCGTTTTTACAGCTGAAAAACTCCTTTTCAAACGCGGTAGTCATGGGGGTTTTTCCCAGTCTGAAAACGCCTCTGCCAAAAAAAGCTAATAAAAGTGTATGTGTGCATGGACACATGGGATAACATGCTGGGGAGTTTACTGGCTGTAGATTATCTATGACTATCTTCATTCAAACGTGTTCATTGGTGGGAAAATCCAATTTACAAATCATGGGGCGGCAGCTCAGTACTTTCCACAATACATGTAGACATGGTTAAGAAGTTCATTTACCATTGCGGAATATTAATATAATGGGGAAGACACGTAAACTAAGCAAATCTAACCATGAAATGATTGTTAGTGTAAGATAGATGCAGTATCTCATTGGTGCCTAACCTTCTGAGGCTGTAGCCTCCCTGGCGGTATTCCCGAGTGTAGCTCGGGGTAAAGTTTCAGTACCACAAGCGGTAACCCCGAGCTACACTCGGGCTTACCATGCGGCGCTGCTCCGCGATCCCTCGATCACTTACCTTGTTCTGCGCTCCCGCGATGTCCCCCCTGCAGTGTCCCCGGCAATGTAATCCGGCGGATGCCGGCATCTGTCATCTGGGTTCCATCCTCTGTGAGCGTCGGGACGCACAGGGGATGGAACGGCGGGAAATTTGAAAATTACAAAAAGTGACATTCACAAAAATCACTAAAATCACATAGTAAAACATTACTGTACCAAACCATTTCACATACATTTTGTCCCGAGTGCTTTGTCCTGTGCTCTGCCTGCATTTTTACTGTTCTTTCTGCCTGGAAACTGAGAAATGTCCATGGCGTCCAAAAAGTGTCCCTTTAGGTCAAAAGCAGTTTTAGACCAGCTAGAGAACAGCGATAGTAAATTAGAACCACTTGCAGAATTGAGTGATAATGATTCGTGGGGAAATTCGTCATCAGACACTGAAAACGATTTTGAGACTTTGCTCAGTGATGTGCGAACTTGGCGCTATATTTCAAATTTCAGTGTTTTTGGTTTGATTATATTATTGAATTAAATTTATTATTATTATATTATTATTTTTTATGACTATTTATTAAATTATAATTTATGATTTCGTGTTTAAAATTTTATCCTACCCGGGATGTTTACTAGACTCTTGTTCGGACAGATTTCAGTGAGTTATTCCTAAGAATTACAGGCCTACAATATAAAACGCCAAATTTCCATGCAAAATAATGGTACCGCTTTCAGCACCAAAAATCTGAAATAATCATACCGCCAGGGAGGTTAAAATGATTTACATCACGGGTGTCAAACTGGTGACCCTCCAGCTGTTGCCAAACTACAAGTCCCATGAGGCATTGGAAGATTGACATTTACAAGCATGACTTCCAAAGGTAGAGGCATGGTGGGACTTGTAGTTTCACAAAAGCTGGAGGGCTGCCAGTTTGACACCCCTGATTTACATAAAGTGTTTATGTGAGAGAGATCAAAAAACTAGGAATAAAGTTTTTCAAGTCTGCAAGTCAGAAGCTGCTCATTTAACTTCTGTAGAACATCTCTGAATGCATGCCGAACCTTAAAGATAATGGACTAGAACAGAAAAAGACTTTGTTGGGAATCTTGCCTGTTATCTAAGAAAAATAAGGTGACAAAGGGGCAAAAATTACCAAATCCAAGAATGGAAAATGTTGCCTGCTTTCATGGCTAGTGGTTTCTACCGTAGGATTCAGATGGTTGGGATTTGTCTCAGCCAACACTAATCCAAAAACCATTTTATCTTCTGTCAATGGTTCAGGCTGATGGTGGTGTACTGGTGTGGAAGGGTTTTCTTGGAAAATATCATTAATGACCACTCAGTACCATGTGGGCATTGCCTGAATTCATGTGGCTAATTCCAACAAGATAATGTACCATGGCACACAGCAGGCATTGTATCAAGCTAGTTTCATAAACATGGCAATAACTTACTGTATCTCAATGATCCTAAAAGTTACCAAATCTGAAGCACTTTTGGGATGAGGGGGAATGAAAGATTTACATGTGTTTAACAGAACTGAATGAGCTGTGTGATGCTACTAAAAGTTCCAACACGTTGTTGTATCATTGCCCTGAAAAAAGCTGCTGTTCTGAAGGCAAAAGGGGGTACTTCCAGATACTAGGTAGGTTTGCCCACTAAAGTGAGTCACTGTCCTGCACAGAGCCATTAAACCTGCTAAGTTTGAGCACTTCTGTTCAGGGTCAGTCATATCACACAACCAGCAATGGCAGTTCCTTTTTTTTACCCTTGCAGGTTCACTTTAAAGATATTAAAAAAACTTTATCGATACACAAAGTCTTTTTTTCCCAAAGAATATAGTATCATTTATGTGATAAAGATCGTGTGCATTCTTATGTTTAGACATTATCTCAGATACATATTCATACTTATCTCCTGGGAGAAAGTTTGCTTGTTCTCAGCTGTGAAAATATTCCTTAATGGCTTTAGTACTTAAGAGGGACGCATTGCGTGCATTCTGTAGCTGAGTCTGCCGGCTGCCACAACAGCCCTCAGCAAATCTTATAATAAGCCAATGATGCATATTAATGCCAGCTGTGTAATTGATGGACTTTTACCACTCCTTGGAGCTGTTTTCGAGAACTTGGTAAATGTGTAATGCCAATGTGAATTGTCTTAGAACTTGGGATTCACATTCTGTTCTCTGTTACATTACAACCTGCTAAAACAATGATATAATGGTGCAGAATAATCATAAATGATTATGCATATTATTTAAAGGGGCCATGGACAGCTGAATGTAGACCTATGATTAAAAGTCATACTTGATGTACATGTAGCCCTCTTTTGGGGAGTTATGACAAATGACCCTCTCTAAATAGGATGTTGTGCTAAAGCTGTAGGTAAATAGGAGAAGCAAAACCTTCGCTATGTGGAAGTGTGGATTTGATAATAAAGTTGGCAGTGCCTTCACCCAGGACAGAGCTTTTGTGAATAGAGGGGATTCCCTTCCTGGGAAATTAACCAGTAATTGAATCAAAGTAATTAAGAGCAGATGAACTACTGCAGCCAGCATATAACAGTAACCATAAGTATATAGAAAAGATTATTAATAGTACATACATCCAATGTACAAACAGGTATTATCTGCAAAGAAACCAACAAGAATCTTGGTGGAATTGTTCCTTTGTACCCGGGGTATATATAATTGTTAATAAAGATACAGTATGTCCAGGAGAATGTTGCAAAAAAGTCCAGTTGCAGAGGTGTCTGAGGATCATCACAATGCAAAATTCATCTTGGTGTCAGAGACTTTAAGACAAGATCTTTGGTGATGGGGATACCCTCCAACCAGCCTGGAACACAGCTTTTCCCCAGCAGAAACCATGGTGTGGCACTGGAACTCAAAGTTAGCCTATATATTCTGTGATTAGTCCCTAGTGGCATCTAATCTGTTATGCAACTGGACTTCTAACTATCAAGTGGCCATCAGATGCCTAACCTGGCTCTAGCCTATGCTGGTTATTGAGCTATGAGCTAAAGCCAGCTATAGAATCCCAGACCAGAAGGGACAGTTACCTAGACTAGCAGGAGCTGCATGTAAACATTATTGCGATAAACAGGTTCACCTGCTAACAAACAGCAAGGTGACCAATACACACACTAATGGGTCACAGACCGAATTATCTGGTATAGTGCATCTGAGATAATAAGGGAACAGATATACTTCTGTTACCAGTCATTAAATATATATATATATATATATATATATATATATATATATATATATATATATATATATATATATATATATATATATATATATATATATATATATACACCAAGAAGCTATGGGTAACAATAGTAAATATTTACACAGGAACCCTAAAAATCCCTACTTCTGGTCTGGAATGGCAACAGTTCTTACATTGGGACATGTCATCTCATTTCTTCTTTCTCTAGGGTTTTTTTTTTCATTCTTTATTTAGTCATGGAATTTGGCAGAGCAATACAAAACAGCCATCCCATAAGACATTACCAGGTAGCATTGTCCCGAGTGGGAACCAGTCAGTAAAAGAAACAAGATAGGTAAGGTCCATCCAGCGAAACAGGACATGTTGTATACAGGGAAATAATAATAATAAGGAAAACAACATATGTCTTATTAAATGTAATAAGCTGTATGACCTAGCAGACAGCTGCTGGAAATTAGCAAGAAAGGTCGAATTCCACCATATTTTGTTCGTTTTGAAAGACAACACTACATATGCATTAGTAGTGCATATAACACAGACAGAAGTAGGGAGCAGAGACATACAAACCAGGAGCAGGATTGGGAAATTAGGGGCTGAGAGAAAGGGAAAAAATAAGGAAGAGAAAAAGAGGATTGGGAAAGGATGGGAGGAAAAGAGGGGAGGACAAGGTAAACTAATTGTCTCTCTCTCAGATGGTTCTAGCCACAAGGTCCAAGATCCTGATTACCCATCGTACTAGAGGACAACTTAAGACTGGGAGGCAAGGGATGTCTGGTCTCTATAGAAAGAATAGGGATTCCAGATCTTCAAATATTTATCCTCCAGTTCATTCAGGATCATGGTCATGCTTTCTGGGTTTCAGCAACTCTTGCTCACCAATGGGCTATTGTGGGGGAGCTTGTACGTTTCCAAAATGCTGGTATAAAGCCCCTGGCTGCAGTAAGAAGGTGTTTTAGTAGGCAATTTTTTAATTTCTGAATCCTTTTTTCTACTTCATTCCAGAAACCCTCTAATATCGGGCACTCCCAGAAGATATATATGAGAGTTCCTTCAGATTCCTGACAGTGGCAGCATGTGTTGGGTACCAGGGGAAAAATTTGGTGTAGTTTGGCCAGGGTCTTGAACCACCGTGTGAGAAGTTTATATCCTCCCTCCTGATATCTACTTGCCAGAGTTGCCTTATGAGCAAAGCGAAGGATCCTTTCTTGCTGGGCATGTGAGAAGGAAGTGTGAAGATCACGTTTACACTTTTTTCAAAAGGGTAGCTCTGTTGAAGCATCTAGGTCTAGTAACAAGGCATAGAGATGAAAGACAATGGCGATCGGCTTCCCATCCAAGCAAGTTTGTTCAAATGGGATGGGTTCACGTAACGTCTGACAGTCCGCAAAAAAGGGACTGTATATACAGTATGTACTCAATTGAGCGTGTTGTAGAAAGTCCAGCTCGGAAAAGAAGTGAAATTCTGTCTCTCGGCTGGACATAGGCCGTTGGTTAATGGAGAAATGAATGAGTCTATAGAAGTGCTGCTGTAGGAGCATGTCAAACTGAGAATCACTCATGCCCGGTAGCAGTGATGGAGAACCCAGTAGGAATAAGGGGCTTGGATGCGAGGAAAGACTAGTGGTTTTAAAAAGGGCCTTTGTGATCTTGAGGGTAGCACCTATTGTGGGGTGTTGTTTGACTGCTAAAGGGCATGAGTGGTAGGAGGCCTATCGAAGTCCAGCTAACAGTGGGCGTACTGTAGCTTGTTCCAAATCCACCCACAGTTTACCATCTTGTGTTGTACACCAGTCCACAACTCTGGAGAGATGAGAAGCTTCATAGTATTTGGTCTGGAAATCCAATGCCCCTCCTCTCTTTAGGTAGAGATAGAATAGACCTGTGAACTCTCGCCGGTTGCCAGCCCAAATAAAACTGAGGAATCAAACTTGTACGTCACATAAAAAACCCTGTGGGAACCTAATCGGTAGCATTTGGAATAAGTAAATAAGTCTGGGCATCATGTTTATTTTCAGAATGCTGGTTGGGGCGAACCATGTAAATGTCTCCCTGTCATGTTTCACATGACAGTCATATGCCTTTAAGTGTTCTTTGTATTTTGTCTCTGCTCCTCCCTTTCCTCTGGTTTAGTTCATGCTGTATAGATAGCCCACCCTTTTCCCAGTAAGGCATTTCAGCTTCAAGCCTCATGTCATGAATTAGATCACATTATGATCTTTTGACCTATCCGATGTTCATTGTTGTAAGATTCTTTCAGTTTATGGAGTAAACTTCACAAGATCTACAAGGTGTCATCTGGATTGAGTCACTGCCTGTGTTATTCAACTAAGATTGGAGTTATCGCTATCTCATCAAAACTGTAAGTTACAGAGATCACACTTTCAATGCTTAGATTGGAGAGACAGAACACTCCCTATGCCACCTTTAAATCAAGTTTAAGTTTACAAAGTAGGGGTGAGAAATGAATTTTAAAAATCCTGCAAATGTTACAGGGAATGTTCGTCCCCAGATAGTGGATGTGGGAGTCCTTCTGGGGTTTCTAATCCAGCTACACAAAGACAGGAAGTAATGCACATAAAACACCTTTGTTATATTAAGAGCAGCATTATTTACAAATAAAGACAGTGTGGGTGGACCAGATCTCTACATACATTAATAATATAAATGGCCACATTACCGATAACATTATTATTTGTTAACCACTTAACCTCCGGAAGGTTTTTACCCCCTTCATGACCAGGCCATTTTTTTGCTATTCAACACTGCACTACTTTAACTGGCAATTGCTCAGTCATGCAACACTGTACCCAAATGAAATGTATCTGATTTTTTTCACACAAATAGAGCTTTCTTTTGGTGGTATTTGATCACTGCTGGGTTTTTTTATTTTTTGTGATATAAATTAAAAAAGACCGAAATTTTTGAAAAAATCCCAATATTTTCTTCTTTCTGTTATAAAACAGACCCATAAAATCAATCACATAAGTGTACAGTATATAGTACAAATACCCCCCAAATGATCCCTTTTTGCTAAATAGACAGCCTGAAGTATTTAGTAAGATGCATAGTGAGTTTTTATTTTTTGTCATAATTTTTTGGAAAAAGAAGAAATTAAATACATTTTCAAAGTTTAAAATTGTTTTTCTTCACATTTTTTTACATACTGTCACCAGTACAGTACAGTGTCATCCTATGAGTGGTGTGGTGGTGATTAGAGATGAGTGAATCAAACTCGGTGAAGTGGAATTCGTTTCGAATATTAGGAAAATTTCGATTCGCGACGAATCCGAAAATTAGCAGACTTCGGATGCGCGAATCGAAATTTTTCCTAAAATGGCGGCGACATGTGCGGGGACGGAGCGGGGATGTCTGGGAAGGCGCGCAGACAAGGCGCGCTGACCCATAATGCATTCATTCATGACATGTGATCGCATTAGCCAATCAGCAGCCAGCCAGCCAGCACTGTGTAATGGTCGAGCTATAAATGGCGGCCATTTTAGAATTCTACATTTGCCTCCAGTCATTCAAGAGAGGCAGACCTGGCTGTATGCAGGGAGAGAGTTAGGGACACAGAAACGTTACTTAGGGCCAGAGAAACGTTACTTAGGGCCACAGAAACGTTACTTAGGGACACAGAAACGTTACTTTGGGGCCAGAGAAACGTTACTTAGGGCCACAGAAACGTTACTTAGGGCCACAGAAACGTTACTTAGGGCCACAGAATCGTTACTTAGGGACACAGAAACGTTACTTAGGGCCACAGAAACGTTACTTAGGGCCACAGAAACGTTACTTAGGGCCACAGAAACGTTACTTACTTAGGGCCACAGAAACGTTACTTAGGGCCACAGAAACGTTACTTAGGGCCACAGAAACGTTACTTAGGGCCACAGAAACGTTACTTAGGGCCACAGAAACGTTACTTAGGGCCACAGAATCGTTACTTAGGGCCACAGAAACGTTACTTAGGGCCACAGAATCGTTACTTAGGGCCACAGAAACGAATTGTTACTTAGGGCCACAGAAACGTTACTTAGGGACACAGAATTGTTACTCAGGGACAGACACAGAATTGTTACTGAGGGACACAGAATTTTTACTGAGGGACACAGAATTGTTACTGAGGGACACAGAATTGTTACTCAGGGACAGACACAGATTGTTACTCAGGACAGACACAGAATTGTTACTCAGGGACAGACACTGAATTGTTACTCAGGGACAGACACTGAATTGTTACTCAGGGACAGACACAGAATTGTTACTCAGGGACACAGAATTGTTACAGGGAAACAGAATTGTTACTGAGGGACACAGAATTGTTACTGAGGGACACAGAATTGTTACTGAGGGACAGACACAGAATTGTTACTCAGGGACAGACACAGAATTGTTACTCAGGGACAAACACAGAATTATTACTGAGGGACACAGAATTGTTACTGAGGGACACAGAATTGTTACTGAGGGACACAGAATTGTTACTGAGGGACACAGAATTGTTACTCAGGGACAGACACAGAATTGTTACTCAGGGACAGACACAGAATTGTTACTCAGGGACAGACACAGAATTGTTACTGAGGGACACAGAATTGTTACTGAGGGACACAGAATTGTTACTGAGGGACACAGAATTGTTACTGAGGGACACAGAATTGTTACTCAGGGACAGACACAGAATTGTTACTGAGGGACACAGAATTGTTACTGAGGGACACAGAATTGTTACTCAGGGACAGATACAGAATTGTTACTCAGGGACAGACACAGAATTGTTACTCAGGGACAGACACAGAATTGTTACTGAGGGACACAGAATTGTTACTGAGGGACACAGAATTGTTACTCAGGGACAGGGACACAGAATTGTTACTCAGGGACAGACACAGAATTGTTACTGAGGGACAGACACAGAATTGTTACTGAGGGACACAGAATTGTTACTGAGGGACACAGAATTGTTACTCAGGGACACAGAATTGTTACTCAGGGACAGACACAGAATTGTTACTCAGGGACAGACACAGAATTGTTACTCAGGAGACACAGAATTGTTACTGAGGGACACAGAATTGTTACTGAGGGACACAGAATTGTTACTGAGGGACACAGAATTGTTACTCAGGGACAGACACAGAATTGTTACTGAGGGACACAGAATTGTTACTGAGGGACACAGAATTGTTACTCAGGGACACAGAATTGTTACTCAGGGACAGACACAGAATTGTTACTCAGGGACACAGAATTGTTACTGAGGGACACAGAATTGTTACTGAGGGACACAGAATTGTTACTGAGGGACACAGAATTGTTACTCAGGGACACAGAAATTGTTACTCAGGGACACAGAATTGTTACTCAGAGGGACACAGAATTGTTACTGAGGGACACAGAATTGTTACTGAGGGACACAGAATTGTTACTCAGGGACACACAGAATTGTTACTCAGGGACAGACACAGAATTGTTACTGAGGGACAGACAGAATTGTTACTGAGGGACACACAATTGTTACTCAGGGACAGAATTGTTACAGGGACACAGAATTGTTACTCAGAGGACAGACAGACACAGAATTGTTACTCAGGGACACAGAATTGTTACTCAGGGACACAGAATTGTTACTCAGGGACACAGAATTGTTACTGAGGGACACAGAATTGTTACTGAGGGACACACAGAATTGTTACTCAGGGACACACAGAATTGTTACTGAGGGACACACAGAATGTTTACTGAGGGACACAGAATTGTTACTGAGGGACACACAGAATTGTTACTCAGGGACACACAAATTGTTACTCAGGGACACAGAATTGTTACTGAGGGACACAGAATTGTTACTGAGGGACACAGAATTGTTACTGAGGGACACAGAATTGTTACTCAGGGACACAGAATTGTTACTCAGGGACAGAACAGAATTGTTACTCAGGGACACACAGAATTGTTACTTACTGAGGGACACAGAATTGTTACTGAGGGACACAGAATTGTTACTCAGGGACACAGAATTGTTACTCAGGGACACAGAATTGTTACTCAGGGACACAGAATTGTTACTCAGGGACAGACACAGAATTGTTACTGAGGGACACACAGAATTGTTTACTGAGGGACACAGAATTGTTACTCAGGGACACAGAATTGTTACTCAGGGACACAGAATTGTTACTGAGGGACACAGAATTGTTACTCAGGGGACACAGAATTGTTACTCAGAGGACACAGAATTGTTACTCAGGGACACAGAATTGTTACTCAGGGACAGACACAGAATTGTTACTCAGGGACACAGAATTGTTACTGAGGGACACAGAAGAATTGTTACTCAGGGACAGACACAGAATTGTTACTCAGGGACACAGAATTGTTACTCAGGGACACAGAATTGTTACTGAGGGACACACAGAATTGTTACTGAGGGACACAGAATTGTTACTCAGGGACACAGAATTGTTACTCAGGGACACTGAGGGACACAGAATTGTTACTCAGGGACAGACACAGAATTGTTACTGAGGGACACAGAATTGTTACTCAGGGACACAGAATTGTTACTCAGGGACAGACACAGAATTGTTACTGAGGGACACAGAATTGTTACTCAGGGACACAGAATTGTTACTGAGGGACACAGAATTGTTACTGAGGGACACAGAATTGTTACTCAGGGACACAGAATTGTTACTCAGGGACACAGAATTGTTACTCAGGGACACAGAATTGTTACTCAGGGGACACAGAATTGTTACTCAGGGACACAGAATTGTTACTGAGGGACACAGAATTGTTACTCAGGGACAGACACAGAATTGTTACTCAGGGACAGACACAGAATTGTTACTGAGGGACACAGAATTGTTACTGAGGGACACAGAATTGTTACTCAGGGACACAGAATTGTTACTCAGGGACACACAGAATTGTTACTGAGGGACACAGAATTGTTACTGAGGGACACAGAATTGTTACTCAGGGACACAGAATTGTTACTCAGGGACAGACACAGAATTGTTACTGAGGGACACAGAATTGTTACTGAGGGACACAGAATTGTTACTCAGGGACAGACACAGAATTGTTACTCAGGGACACAGAATTGTTACTCAGAGGACACAGAAATTGTTACTGAGGGACACAGAATTGTTACTCAGGGACACAGAATTGTTACTCAGGGACAGACACAGAATTGTTACTGAGGGACACAGAATTGTTACTCAGGGACACAGAATTGTTACTCAGGGACACAGAATTGTTACTCAGGGACACAGAATTGTTACTCAGGGACACAGAATTGTTACTCAGGGACACAGAATTGTTACTGAGGGACACAGAATTGTTACTGACAGGGACACAGAATTGTTACTCAGGGACACAGAATTGTTACTCAGGGACACAGAATTGTTACTCAGGGACACAGAATTGTTACTGAGGGACACAGAGAATTGTTGTTACTCAGGGACAGACACAGAATTGTTACTCAGAGGACACAGAATTGTTACTCAGGGACACAGAATTGTTACTGAGGGACACAGAATTGTTACTCAGGAGCAGACACAGAATTGTTACTCAGGGACACAGAATTGTTACTGAGGGACACAGAATTGTTACTCAGGGACACAGAATTGTTACTCAGGGACAGACACAGAATTGTTACTCAGGGACAGACACAGAATTGTTACTGAGGGACACACACAGAATTGTTACTCAGGGACACACAGAATTGTTACTCAGGGACACAGAATTGTTACTCAGGGACACAGAATTGTTACTCAGGGACACAGAATTGTTACTGAGGGACACACAGAATTGTTACTGAGGGACACAGAATTGTTACTCAGGGACAGACACAGAATTGTTACTCAGGGACACAGAATTGTTACTCAGGGACACACAAATTGTTACTGAGGGACACAGAATTGTTACTCAGGGACACAGAATTGTTACTCAGGGACAGACACAGAATTGTTACTGAGGGACACAGAATTGTTACTGAGGGACACAGAATTGTTACTCAGGGACACACAGAATTGTTACTCAGGGACAGACACAGAATTGTTGAGGGACACAGAATTGTTACTCAGGGACACAGAATTGTTACTCAGGGACACAGAATTGTTACTGAGGGACACAGAATTTACTCAGGGACACAGAATTGTTACTCAGGGACAGACACAGAATTGTTACTCAGGGACACAGAATTGTTACTGAGGGACACAGAATTGTTACTGAGGGACACAGAATTGTTACTCAGGGACAGACACAGAATGTTACTCAGGGACACAGAATTGTTACTCAGGGACAGACACAGAATTGTTACAGAGGGACACAGAATTGTTACTGAGGGACACAGAATTGTTACTGAGGGACACAGAATTGTTACTCAGGGACACAGAATTGTTACTCAGGGACACAGAATTGTTACTGAGGGACACAGAATTGTTACTCAGGGACACAGAATTGTTACTCAGGGACACAGAATTGTTACTGAGGGACACAGAAATTGTTACTGAGGGACACAGAATTGTTACTGAGGGACACAGAATTGTTACTCACTCAGACACAGAATTGTTACTCAGGGACAGACACAGAATTGTTACTGAGGGACACAGAATTGTTACTCAGGGACACAGAATTGTTACTGAGGGACACAGAATTGTTACTCAGGGACAGCACAGAATTGTTACTCAGGGACACAGAATTGTTACTCAGGGACACAGAATTTGTTACTGAGGGGCAGAATTGTTACTCAGGGACACAGAATTGTTACTCAGGGACACAGAATTTTACTCAGGGACAGACACAGAATTGTTACTGAGGGACACAGAATTGTTACTGAGGGACACAGAATTGTTACTCAGGGACACAGAATTGTTACTCAGGGACAGACATGTTTGTTACTGGGGACACAGAATTGTTACTGAGGGACACAGAATTGTTACTCAGGGACACACACAGAATTGTTACTCAGGGACAGACACAGAATTGTTACTGAGGGACACAGAATTGTTTACTCAAAACACAGAATTGTTTACTGCTGAGGCAGGGACCAGAATTGTTACTCAGGGACACAGAATTGTGCATTCTCAGGGACAGACACAGAATTGTTACTGAGGGACAATCAGAATTGTTACTGCAGGGCAGAACGGAATTCCACAGCATCGCCTGAATTGTTTACGAGGCAACAAGGTGGAATTCAACCCTACACATTGTTAGACCGCCTTTACGAACAGCGAAAGGCCATCACCGATTTTCCTGATGTTACAAGCGTTATAAAGGGGACGCCACCCCTGTGTAACTTTGATGTCAGCCATTGGCAGCTCATGCGTGACACCTGCTGCCGCTTGCTCAGGCCCTTTGAGGAGGCCACGCTATTCGTGAGTTGGGCAGGACTATGGGATGAACGACGTCATTCCTCTGTTGCACGTCCTGGAACAAATGCTGTTAACAATGGCTGGTCAGGGTGTTCTGGGTAGACGTGGCGCACAGATCTCAACGCCACATGACCCCTGTGGGGGCAGGACAGAAAAGAGGAGGAGGTAGAGAGGACATTTGTGCTCAGGAATTATTGAGTGAAATGGGTGGTTTTTTTTTCCACTCAGCGGACAGGCAGAGTGGAGGAGCAGGAGCAGGGCTGGTAGAGGAGGAGGAGAGAGGAGACAGAGGACCCAGACACACCGTGGCAGTATGCTGTGGAGATGGAGGCAGGGAGTCCCTCGCATTCCTTGGCACAAATGGCCCATAGCATGCTCGTTGCTTGCGTAGCGACAGCCGAATAATAACCATCAGACAGAGGGATGACTTTTGGCTGTCCACCTTGTTGGACCCTCGCTACCCCGTTCAAAAATGGTGGCCTTTTTCACACCTGCTGAGAGGGGGGCCAAAATAACGTACTATAAAAACCACCTATGTAGTCAGTTGGTCTCTGCCTTTCTGCGCCAACGTCCATCCTCAGACACTGTGGGCCCTGTGCGCGCGTTCCGCTGCCGGCAGCAGGGGAGGGGTGGGGTGGTGGTAGGAGCAGCAGTGGCAGCTCCACCAGCAGCGGCTGCCTCAGTCTGCAGTCGATGATGAGTAGCTTTCTTCACCAGCGCAGTGAGGAAACTACTAACCAGCCGCAGCAGCAGCAGCAGCAGCATCAGGTGGACCTGGAGCAGGACCTCAAACAACAGGCTTGGGCCTACTTGGACAGCACCCTGCCAACCGAGGTAGACAATCCCCTTGACTACTGGGCAACGAAACTTGACCTTTGGCCCCAACTAGCTGAATTTGCCCTTGAAAGGCTGTCATGCCCGGCCAGTAGCGTGGCATCGTCAGCGCGTGTTTAGTGCGGCAGGAGGTATTGTAACTCAGGCCGCGGAGGACACGACTGTCCACCCAAAGTGTGGAGAGACTCACGTTTGTGAAAATGAATCAGGCGTGGATTAGTCTGGATTTCAAACCACCAGTTCCTGACACAACTGACTAAATCCGCCATGAATCATGCCCCAAACATGTGCACACTTTCAGGTCTCCTCACACTGCTGGTGTGTTCCATTTTGTCATAGGGTGCTGCTGGCAGATTACGGGCCTCCCATTGCTGCTGCCAGGCCCGTAATCTGCCATGGGCCCCCGTACCGCCTCCTCATGCTGCTGCCAGGTCCAGAGTGTGTCATGGGTCCCTGTACGGCCTCCCATTGCTGCTGTCTCCATCGCCACACTCTGCCATGTGCCACTTTCAGGTCTCCTCACACTGCTGGTGTGTTCCATTTTTTGTCATAGGGTGCTGGCAGATTACGGGCCTCCCATTGCTGCTGCCAGGCCCGTAATCTGCCATGGGCCCCTGTACCGCCTCCTCATGCTGCTGCCAGGTCCAGAGTCTCTCATGGGTCCCTGTACGGCCTCCCATTGCTGCTGTCTCCATCGCCACACTCTGCCATGTGCCACTTTCAGGTCTCCTCACACTGCTGGTGTGTTCCATTTTTTGTCATAGGGTGCTGGCAGATTACGGGCCTCCCATTGCTGCTGCCAGGCCCGTAATCTGCCATGGCCCCTGTACCGCCTCCTCATGCTGCTGCCAGGTCCAGAGTCTCTCATGGGTCCCTGTACGGCCTCCCATTGCTGCTGTCTCCATCGCCACACTCTGCCATGTGCCACTTTCAGGTCTCCTCACACTGCTGGTGTGTTCCATTTTTTGTCATAGGGTGCTGGCAGATTACGGGCCTCCCATTGCTGCTGCCAGGCCCGTAATCTGCCATGGGCCCCTGTACCGCCTCCTCATGCTGCTGCCAGGTCCAGAGTCTCTCATGGGTCCCTGTACGGCCTCCCATTGCTGCTGTCTCTCCATCGCCACACTCTGCCATGTGCCACTTTCAGGTCTCCTCACACTGCTGGTGGTGTTCCATTTTTTGTCATAGGGTGCTGGCAGATTACGGGCCTCCCATTGCTGCTGCCAGGCCCGTAATCTGCCATGGGCCCCAGTACCGCCTCCTCATGCTGCTGCCAGGTCCAGAGTCTCTCATGGGTCCCTGTACGGCCTCCCATTGCTGCTGTCTCCATCGCCACACTCTGCCATGTGCCACTTTCAGGTCTCCTCACACTGCTGGTGTGTTCCATTTTTTGTCATAGGGTGCTGGCAGATTACGGGCCTCCCATTGCTGCTGCCAGGCCCGTAATCTGCCATGGGGCCCCCATGTACCGCCCGCCTCCTCATGCTGCTGCCAGGTCCAGAGTCTCTCATGGGTCCCTGTACGGCCTCCCATTGCTGCTGTCTCCATCGCCACACTCTGCCATGTGCCACTTTCAGGTCTCCTCACACTGCTGGTGTGTTCCATTTTTTGTCATAGGGTGCTGGCAGATTACGGGCCTCCCATTGCTGCTGCCAGGCCCGTAATCTAATCTGCCATGGGCCCCCTGTACCGCCTCCTCATGCTGCTGCCAGGTCCAGAGTCTCTCATGGGTCCCTGTACGGCCTCCCATTGCTGCTGTCTCCATCGCCACACTCTGCCATGTGCCACTTTCAGGTCTCCTCACACTGCTGGTGGGTTCCATTTTTTGTCATAGGGTGCTGGCAGATTACGGGCCTCCCATTGCTGCTGCCAGGCCCGTAATCTGCCATGGGCCCCTGTACCGCCTCCTCATGCTGCTGCCAGGTCCAGGTCCAGAGTCTCTCATGGGTCCCTGTACGGCCTCCCATTGCTGCTGTCTCCATCGCCACACTCTGCCATGTGCCACTTTCAGGTCTCCTCACACTGCTGGTGTGTTCCATTTTTTCATAGGGTGCTGGCAGATTACGGGCCTCCCATTGCTGCTGCCAGGCCCGTAATCTGCCATGGGCCCCTGTAATCCGCCTCCTCATGCTGCTGCCAGGTCCAGAGTCTCTCATGGGTCCCTGTACGGCCTCCCATTGCTGCTGTCTCCATCGCCACACTCTGCCATGTGCCACTTTCAGGTCTCCTCACACTGCTGGTGGGTTCCATTTTTTGTCATAGGGTGCTGGCAGATTACGGGCCCCCATTGCTGCTGCCAGGCCCGTAATCTGCCATGGGCCCCCTGTACCGCCTCCTCATGCTGCTGCCAGGTCCAGAGTCTCTCATGGGTCCCTGTAATCGTACGGCCTCCCATTGCTGCTGTCTCCATCGCCACACTCTGCCATGTGCCACTTTCAGGTCTCCTCACACTGCTGGTGTGTTACATTTTTTGTCATAGGGTGCTGGCAGATTACGGGCCTCCCATTGCTGCTGCCAGGCCCGTAATCTGCCATGGGCCCCAGTACCGCCTCCTCATCATGCTGCTGCCAGGTCCAGAGTGTCTCATGGGTCCCTGTACGGCCTCCCATTGCTGCTGTCTCCATCGCCACACTCTGCCATGTGCCACTTTCAGGTCTCCTCACACTGCTGGTGTGTTCCATTTTTTGTCATAGGGTGCTGGCAGATTACGGGCCTCCCATTGCTGCTGCCAGGCCCGTAATCTGCCATGGGCCCCCTGTACCGCCTCCTCATGCTGCTGCCAGGTCCAGAGTCTCTCATGGGTCCCTGTACGGCCTCCCATTGCTGCTGTCTCCATCGCCACACTCTGCCATGTGCCACTTTCAGGTCTCCTCACACTGCTAGTGTGTTACATTTTTTGTCATAGGGTGCTGGCAGATTACGGGCCTCCCATTGCTGCTGCCAGGCCCGTAATCTGCCATGGGCCCCAGTACCGCCTCCTCATGCTGCTGCCAGGTCCAGAGTCTCTCATGGGTCCCTGTACGGCCTCCCATTGCTGCTGTCTCCATCGCCACACTCTGCCATGTGCCACTTTCAGGTCTCCTCACACTACTGGTGGGTTCCATTTTGTCATAGGGTGCTGGCAGATTACGGGCCTCCCATTGCTGCTGCCAGGCCCGTAATCTGCCATGGGCCCCCTGTACCGCCTCCTCATGCTGCTGCCAGGTCCAGAGTGTGTCATGGGTCCCTGTACGGCCTCCCATTGCTGCTGTCTCCATCGCCACACTCTGCCATGTGCCACTTTCAGGTCTCCTCACACTGCTGGTGTGTTCCATTTTGTCATAGGGTGCTGGCAGATTACGGGCCTCCCATTGCTGCTGCCAGGCCCGTAATCTGCCATGGGCCCCTGTACCGCCTCCTAATGCTGCTGCCAGGTCCAGAGTGTGTCATGGGTCCCTGTACGGCCTCCCATTGCTGCTGTCTCCATCGCCACACTCTGCCATGTGCCACTTTCAGGTCTCCTCACACTGCTGGTGGGTTCCATTTTTGTCATAGGTGCTGTATGGCCTCCCATTGCTGCTGCACTGTGGCTCCACACTCTGGTTTTGGCCCCGTGACTGCCCAAATGAGTGAAGTGTGCGGTGATTCTAAGATCGACGGCACTCATCTGCATGTCATACTGACTGACAGTATTATTTCTCTTCCCAGCAGACTCCAAAGGCATTTAAATTAAATGTACAGTGTTCTGCACTAATATAAAGGCTCTCTGAAGCCTAGAAACACCCTTTTATAAGTTAAAATCGCAGCGAATATATTCGCATCGAATCGAATTTATTCCTCGAATTCGCCGAATCAGCCTAATCGAATTTTTGAATACTTCGCTCATCTCTAGTGGTGATACTGATCGGTGACAGTATGTAAAAAAAAATTAAATAATTTGTATTACATTTTTTTTTTCTTTTACATCCTGTCATCAGAGTAGTTCAGTGTCACAATATGGAGGGAAGGGGGGGGATAAGGTTATTTATTTATTTACACTTTGACTGCTACAGTGATGATCACTGTAGCAGCAATGCTTTGAACTGTCATAAATGAGTTTCATTCATAACAGCTGTGATTGCTGTTGTGATCTCTGATTGGCCCACACCTATCACATGGTACAGGTGCTGTGATTGTCCCATTCACCATGTTATAGATTCACAGCATTACAATACTAAGCACAACTGTTATGAATGAACCCCATTCATAACAGTTTTGTTGACACTAAGATCATGTGATCACAAGGTGATCACGTGACATCCTGACCGCTCATTGTGGTTACTCAACCAGGGTGATTTTTAACATGGGTTCCATGAGAGTGGAAACTTATTTCCGCTGTGTTGAAAAGGTTGAGAAGGGCTTGTGTAGATGTTTCTTTAACCACTTCAAGTCCGGACACTTTTACCCCCTTCCTGTCCAGGCCAATTTTCAGCTTTCAGTGCTATCACACTTTGAATGACAATTACGCGGTCATGCATATTTTTTGAGAAAGATAAAACTTTATTTTGGTGGTATTTATTCACCACTGGGATTTTTTTTTTGCTATATAACTGAAAAAGTCCAAATATTTTGAAAAAAAGTGTTTTTCTTATAAAAAATTTGCAAATAAATAATCTTTCTTCATAAATCTTGGCCACAATTTATTCAGTTATCTTTTAGTAAAAAAAAACCCAAATTAGTTTATAACCAAAAATGATAATTTTTCAAAATTTGTTTTACATTTTTATTTTTTTATATTATTATTTATTTATGTATTACATACCATCACCCTAGCAGTACAGTGTCATCATAGTGACACTGTACTATGTTTGGGGGGCGATGAAGATTTTTTTTTTTTGTACACTGATTGCTTTTACACCCATAAAGGCTGTAAAAGCAATCATTTCTCCTTCTCTCTGGCTGCATTCTTGCAGCCATTGAGAAATACTGTGTGAGCTGTGATTGGTCACAGCTTGTCACATGGTACAAGGCTGTTGTGAATAGCCTTGTACCATGTGATCACTATGATCATTCACAGATTTCACACGTAGTAAGCAATGATGTCAGAAGGGGCATCTTGCTTACTACTCTTCATGTGATCACTGATTGGCTAATCAGTGATCACATGATCGGGACCTCACACAGAGGTCCCGTACAACGATAGGTGTTCCTAGGGAGCTCGCACAAGCAGGGAGTGGGGAGGACGTTTATAAACAGCCACCCGTCCAGGCCGTTTATATACATGGGCCGGACAGGAAGTGGTTAATTTAAATATCTGTTCCAAAGAAGAATGAGAGCAGCCTTTGCTAACCTTTCTTTTCTGAAAATGACAGTTGCCTGGATGGTATGCTGAGGCTGTTGAATCAATGCATTCTACCGCAATGTCAACTGGGATTAAGGGCAATGGCCTCTCTACTACTATTGTCTTGAAGGGTGTATTTTAGGCTTAACATTTACAGACCCAGTTATAGAAGACTGGTATGAGCTTATCCATACCACTGGTTAAAAAAGGCACATTTATAAGCACAGCACTGTGCCTTACAAATACCTTTAGGGTTTTGCTTGTCTTGGGAGTCGAACACAATATAAGCTGTATTTAAATGAATGGATAGGTAAAAAAGTTGGAAAGAGGTCCGGTCACATGGCCTGCCTCTCCTCCAGTCATGGAATGTTCTTTACATTGCTATTAAGACAACACTTTGTATCCATCTCCATTACAAAATCAGGCCTTAGTTTGCAAGGGGTAAGCTAAGATGTTTATGCCTATGCCCCTTGTCGTGAAGCTCTATCACCCTATGGCATCTTAGCCAATAATATGATAGTATTGCTGTTGATAATCTTTCTTGATACTTTATGATCACCAACCGGTTGGTTTTCAGGTTGATTGTTGTTTTAATGTCTATGTACCCACTGTATATAGCCCGGGAGGCACTACTGCCCTTCATTTTACCGTTCAATACCTCAAACTAGGCCGCTTGCTGGCTGAAGGCCTTTATACTGTTCGCTATTTTTTGTATTTTATGTAAAATTCCAATAAACATTATTGAAAAAGAAAACAAAAACCCAAAGCTTTGGTGTCACTTAAAGGGTGTAGGTTAGGGTTAACTATCAGAACTTGGAGTTGGTGTTAGGAAAAATTTAAGTGTTGGAGTTCAGGTTGAAGGTTGGGGTGATGTTAACGGATAGGCCTATGGTTTGACTTAGTGGGGTTCGACGAAGGTTTATTTTAGACATAACTTTGGGCAGATAATCAAGAGTTATGCTTGGGATAAGGTTTCAGGTTTGGCGCTGCCATGGATTCAAGGCGAATCCCTTGGGTTTGAGATTAGTGGTCACACAGAATGTTTTCCCAAACGATACATATATCACACTCTAATATTTTTCAATTCAACTGTTTATTTTAGTCACATCACTTGCCTCAGCTCCTCCCTCTGACTCGTTTCACCCTTTACTGGGCTTAGTCATAAAGAGGCGTCTTTGGACAATAACATCAACCAGGATTCCCAGAAGGCAATACACATTAATGCAGTCCCCAATCTGACTTTTACTATTGGGAATACAGTGTGTATACACTTGTTAGCAATGGGTCATTGTGATAAATGCTGGATTTACTTTTCTGGATTCACATAATGTCACTTCAGGGCAGTGGAACGCAGGTGGAATGCAAACCAGCGTTCTACAGTTTTCTACGCAGATTTGTACATGCTGAAAAGTTTTTACTTTTGTAAGTGCATTTTTAAAGTGTTTTTTTAAATAAATGGGAATTACTACACCATGAGAGGTTCATTTTTCCCTCTATGAGGGAATTTTATGCAGAGTCTCTAAAAAGAAAGCATTACCGATGGGGTTATGAAACCATCTTTTTCTTCAAGTGTATGGTGTATTGACTGGAGTATATAGTCCAATTGGAATATCCTATGTGCATCTGACCTTCTTTGTGAAAAGAGGTAATTTTAGTGGTGAGTGCAGCATGATTTCATTTGGGAGAAGGAAAAGCACTTATGCTTTGGGTGTTTTTGATTGCTCTGCAAGGCACGGCTGCGTAAATTTTTGTTCAGTCTATACATATGGGCTGATTGACGTGCTTTAGTTTTAGTTTTATTTATTACATATATTTTTAATTTCCTTTATGCATAGAAAGCGCAGTCTCCTCTTTTCTATTCAATTTACTTTGCTGGATGCCATGATTGATATGGATTTCATTGCTGGACTCTATGATTGATGTGGAATTACCTCTTGGGACATAATATTTATTTTAAAAGCAGGTAAGTATGCATTTGTGTTTTGTTTTAATTGATGGATTGTTTTAATTTAGTGCATGTGTTTATATATCATTACACTCTGTGGTAATGGATAAGCGGTACAAAAATATCCCTTTACTCATTCCCCTAGTAGAGGGTGGATACCTGGTACTATCTGATTATAAAGGGGCTTCAAGAGTCCATAATTCCCCATATATTACCCCCACCTTCTTTTTGGAGGTGGGTAATATGCCCTTGTCCCTCAGTGTTGGGATAAAGAAAGGGTACATTGCAAGTGGGGGTGGCAAAGCCGCCCCCCTCCTCAGCCCTTGCCAGGTACTCAACCAATGTTGAAAGGCATGTGGCCTGGTATGGTACAGGAAGGTGGGTTCATGCTTACTGCTCTCCCTTTCCTGACCACCCAGGCTCTATGATGATGGATCTGGTTGGAACATTAAGGGGTACCGCATGCTGTTCTTTCCTGTTTTTACAATTTGAATTCTTTCATTAAAATTAAATTGAATCGGGGGCATGGCTAGGATGTGAGCCGGGAGGACGTGTAGGAAGAGAGCTTCTTATTTATTCTGCCTTATTCATCCTTCTACTGCATGCTGTATTGATCCGGTGGTCACTGACTGCCTCCCCAGCTATCCTAGAACCCATCGCAATGGCTATTATGTCTGCTAAGGCTAAGGCAAAACCATATCATGATCCTAAGCCTCAGAGCTCCGGGAAAGGGTAGGTTACGTGTTTGCCATCTTGCCTTAATCATCTGGAGTGGCTGCTCCACGGTCAACCAGAATGGAGCCCAGTCCCTCTGTCTCTTCTCCTGCGATGGACTCTGCCCCGCCAGCTTCCAACAGGCCTGGATCTCCTCTGGTAGATGATCAGGACACGGGCACCATTACAAAGCCTATCCTGGATGCCATTTCAGGATGTAAGTCAGCCCTTATGCGCCGCATAGACCACATGGCCTCGCAGTGTATACTGATCCGCCATGATTTAGATAAGATAAGAGGGAGGATATCTGAGGTAGAGGACCATATTGGCTCGGCTCAGGGCTCCCACTCGGCACAACTTTCTGACCTACAGACCATGGTACGGTCTCTGATACATAAACTGGAGGATGCTGAAAATAGGCAGAGACGGAATAACATCAGATTGGTGGGCCTACCAGAAGGTGTGTGAGGATCACACCCCACTACTTTTGCTGAATTCTTATTCAAAAAGTTGCTTGGCATGCCGGAGGTGCCTCTAACATATGTTGTGGAGAGGGCTCATAGGGTCCCCACGGGCAATCGTCCCTCAGAAGCACCACCAAGGGCCTTCCTAGTCCGCTTTCTAAATTTTAGAGACAGAGATTTGATCCTTGCTGAAGCTGGAAAATGGGCTGAATTGCCGTATGAAAATACAAAAGTGATGCTCTTCCCAAATTTTCTTAATTCAATTAAATCTGCCGACGACTGAGGGAGAAGAACACCTATAGTATGCTGTACCCCAGCCAGCTTCGTGTTCCACATCAAGGTACTGTTTTTTATACTCCTACGGAGGCCAATGACTTGATACCCTTTGAGGATTGAAACTCTCCGCGACAACAATGGCTTGGGTTCTTATACCGGAGTCCAATATGTCCCTTGGCTCTAGCACTTTATATGGTTCTGGACTCTCTTTATGATGCCCATCAGTGACAGTTATTTGCTGTTCTATTTGAGGTTTTTGCATTTTTATTTTTCCCCCCCATTTTTTTTCCCTAATTTTATTGGGAGATTTACAAATATGTTCCCATCTACAGGTCTGGTATACAATATCCTATGACAGGAGCCTGCCTGTCCCATGACGGTTGTTGGACTAGAGAACTTTGTTGGGGTCATGTTTTCATGCTACATATAGTTTAGGGTCAAAGCTGTGTGTATTAGTTTTATGTTTGGTTTTACACAACAGCAGGAAGTTTCTATTTTTAGGCATGTTTCTACTGCTAATACTGTGCAACCACTGGCTAATCCTGGGTGGTATAATCTGGGCTGTAGAGCTCTATTGTCATGCTTGTACCCTCTGGCAAGCACAATCCTGTATAGCTGTTTTTCTTGAATTAGGTTATGACAGTGTCTACGCTTAAATTATTGTCTTTAAATATACGAGGCCTCAACAATAAATTTTGTCGGGCTTGGATGGGCCTGAACCCCATATTGTGTTCCTCCAAGAAATCCATCTGGATGGTAATCGGGTTTTGGCCTTGCGTTGTCCATGGATCCAGAAGGCGTTTCATACCACTTATTTGACTTATGCAAGGGGGGTGAAGTCCAAAGACAAACAAACGAAACCAGTGCTCAAATCTTCATGTAGACTGAAAGGAATTTAGAATGCCAAACGAAGAGGTGCTGCCCTTCAAAGATTGGGAAATCTGGACACTGATAGACAAAAGCAGACAAGGGCGCACTCTCATCGTGCATTACCTTTGTACACCACGTATATATTGTGTAAACAAATATATGTATATTCACAAACCTGCTTTTGTCTATGCAAGGGGGGTGTCTATTTTGATAAGTAAAACTGTACCTAGTACCATCCATCAAATTATCTCTGATCCAGGAGGACGCTACTTAATTTTGGTTGGGGACCTGTTCACCACCAAAATGGTCCTGGTTAACGTGTATATACCTCTTCCATTTCAGATACAACTGTTATATAATCTAATGTGTAAATTGGCTCCTTTTGTGCACCTCCCTCTTCTTGCAGGGTACTTCAATGCTGTTTGACACAGCGCTGGATTCTTCCAACCCTACTAGAGCTCCCTTGCTAGACCTGCAAACTTGGGTGACAACTGCCTCCCTTACTGAGGTGTGGCTTTGGAAGAATCCAGTTGCACCCATCTTTCTAAGATGCACAGGTACTCATCGTGGATCAATTTGGCATTTGCCAACGCTTCCCTATTACAACTTATCCACCAAGCCAATCATTTATCAGGCGGCCTGTCTGATCACACCCCTCTGTTCATTACCCTTGGCTTCCCATCCAGAGGCAGGGGAAGTGCATGGTGATTGAGCCTGGTCTAGTTGGATGTGGAATCTGTGTCTGCTCAGGTGGCTCCTACTTTTGATAGGTATTGGGAGGACAACTTGACATCCAAGTCCTTGCCAGTTGTTTGGGCCAGTATGTCTCTGCTACAAAGAGTGCTCGTAACTACTTCAATGCTATGTTGCGGAGCTTGCAAGAGGAGGAGCAAGCCTGTGAGGCTGCTCATGCCTTTTCTCCATCTTCTCTTATGTGGAACTCTTAGAAGCCCACCATAAACTGGCTATACATTTCACTGAGCTGACACAGACTTCCTGGGCTAAGAGGGCTGAATCTTTGTTTGATCAAGGTGACAAGAATGGGAAATTGTTGGCTCTGATATTCTGAGCACTTTTGTAAGTTATTATGAATAGAGATGAGCGAATCAAACCAGGCGAAGTGGAATTCGATTCGAATTTCAGGAAAAATTCGATTCGCGTCGAATCCG